>PQXK01000039.1:0-194390 GCA_004786245.1 Botrytis hyacinthi | reverse complement strand
AAATATAAATATAAATATATATATATTGCTACTACTACCATCTAATAACATTTACTCCATATGAATAATACAATAACCCAAATAAACAAATAAACCAACCCTCACAACAAGTCAATGTCTCAAAGTTTTCCAAGAGGAGCTTTGACCTCAACACTTAGCAAGCTTCACGAGCCAATCAAACAACAAAGACCTTTCACCACGCACTCCTCACTCCTCACTTCCCATGTTCCGATGATTCGATGACATCAATACGTCATCGTCATCCTTGTTGCTTTTCCTCTGGGGTACGTACGAGCAAAAGGCGGTTTGAAGCGGCAAGCTCTCGATCTGGCTATTCCATCTGAGCCACCGACCCAGGTCGATTTCGAACATTTCCATTATCAATTATAATGTGTGGATGGGATGGGATGGGATGGGAGATGTATCAAACGATGCAGAAGAGAGGCAAAAGGAATGCCAAGATCACATTCTACATTCATGTGAGTGGCTGAGATGAAACGGTTGATTAGGGGCTGAAAGGTAGGTAGGTAGGTAGGTGGGCACTGGGTGGTAGGTAAGTAAAGAATCCTGCACCTTTCTTCTGTAGCTACGTCGTCCTAGCTACCTAGCTACCTAGCTATTCCGATTCCTATTCCTATTCCTGTTCCCATTTAATATATGCACACACACACACACACACATACTCGTATGCATATATTGGCTGCTGCTTTTGATACGAATATAAATTGACTAGGTAGCTGCTACCTCGATACTAAGTAGGTTCTCGTTCCGCTCTTTCCCTGATTTGAATGAATTGGATGAGATAGTCCTACCTATAGAGCTTGAAGTGAATCTGGATTCTGCATCGTCCTTCTTCACCCCTCACCCCTTCACCCCTTCACCCACCAATCACAGAGCATCATCTAACCATAACAATCAATGCTCAAACCTGAATTGGGTATATTTTAGTTCGCTTGCTAGGTAGGTACCTAGAGCTTATTCTTTACCACCGACCTAGGTACTTACTCCTCTTTCCTTCTTCTTTCCAAGCTTCGTCATTCGATCTCTTCTTCCAACTTCTTAAAAGGATTCGAATCGTCTTCGTCTCTTCATCTCTTCAACTCTTCAACCTCCATCAACAACACAATACATTTAACTCTTGGAGTTCAATAACATCCATTCATACATACACACGAGAGATTCCAGTATCCCGGCAATCTTCAATCATCATGATTGACCCAATGCAAGTCCTCGAGATGGACATTATGAAGAAAACCACTTCTCTTCTCCCAGTCCCAACAAGCACGGCGACTGCTACTCCCTCGGTCGCCCCAATCCCAACAGTCGTTCCCAATGTTCCAACTTATGAAGTTGCTGGTCAGTCAGGTCAGACAACATTATGGGTAAGTTTGCTCAATCAATTGATTCCGATATATGCAACATTGGTGGCTAATTTGTAACACGCATCAGGTTGTCTTTGTGATCATGTTCCTCTCAACACTTACCTTTTTCTACTTGGCTTGGAGAGTACCAGTTGTAAGTGTCTCGCAGATTCTAACAATCAACCGATCAATATGCTAACCTATCGTGTTATAGCAAAAACGCCTCTTCCATGTTCTGACTGCATTCATCACTCTTTTCGCCACCCTCTCATACTATGCAATGGCAATTGGTGATGGAAACGCTCTTACCCACATTGTTCTCCGAGAAGTCCATCAGCACACCCCAGATACTGTTGAGCACGTCTACAGACAAGTTTTCTGGGCTCGTTATGTTGACTGGAGTGTGACTACTCCTCTTCTCCTCCTCGATCTTTCATTCCTTGCTGGTCTCAACGGTGCCAACATCTTGGTTACCATCGTTGCTGATCTCGTCATGGTTTTGACTGGTCTCTTTGCTGCCTATCACAACGATGGCGCTGCCAAATGGGGATGGTATGCTATGGGATGCGTTGCATTCTTGGTCATCATCTATCAACTTGTCATTCCTGGCCGTCGTGCCGTTTCAAGCAAGGATGCCAAGACCTCGAAGCTCTTCGCTGCTATTGCAGGTTACACTTTGATCATCTGGACCCTTTACCCAATCGTCTGGGGTATTGGTGATGGATCCCGCACTTGGTCGGTTGATGCCGAGATCATTGCTTACGCCGTCCTTGATGTCTTGGCCAAGCCTGTCTTTGGTCTATGGCTCTTGTTTGCTCATGACGGTAGTTCTTCTACTTCCGTTGAAGGATGGTGGAGCCATGGTTTGTCCAGTGAGGGTGCCATCCGCATCGATGACGATGAGGGTGCTTAAATGTCCTCTGTACTTTAACCTGTACGATGCTAGTCGCGAACGATGTGACAATGATGTATCAGGGAGATCAAACAAATTGTTACTATTGACATAAAAGGATAGGAGGATGGTGCCAGATAATGAAAGAAATGAGTTATGAGATGGTTGGGATGAAAGGGGAGCTATTACTGGCTTTTTTCTTTTACTATTCGGAGGGCATTCGGCATTTGGCATTTGAGCAGGGGAAAACCTCTTGTAGTATAACTGCAGTGTAGAGGATAATAATCAATCAAATATTACCTTACAACATTCTTCATCTTCTGATCGGTTCATTTTGGTGTGTCGATATTTCATGTATGATTCTATAATACATGCTCTGCTCTATTGATAATGATAATAGTGATGTACAATAAGATATAGCAGTAACATATCTTCCTTTCCCACAGACTTGACATAAACATTAATTCGAATGTCCAAACTATGCAAGTATTATACAATATGATACATAGAAATTCGAAAAAGTCATCTCAACTTCAAAATATGATGTAGCAAGAGAGAAGAACAAATCAAGCCAAACCCAACCACTTCAGCGCCTTCCGACTATTCCCCTTGTGAACCAACCCCCGCATCTCGAGCTCATCTCTTTCCCTCGCATTCCGGCCTCCATTCCCCGCCCCAAACGGAACATTAGCATTAGCATTATTATGATTATTAGAAAACATGCTCCGTCTCCTGGCGCTGACGGGCGAATAACAACCCATGACCATGCGATCGTAGGCATCGTCGTCGCTGTCTTCTTCGTACGTGTAGTCGAGTTGGGAGTCGGCGGGAGAGAGGTGGGGGCAAGAGGATGGGCTGGTGGTGGTGGTGTAGGGGGAGATTTCGGGGACGGCGTATGCGAATTCTTCTTCTTCTTCTCCTCCTTCTTGCTGTTGATGATGGGGCTGTTGAGGTTCTTGGATGTGGTTTAGGGTCATGGGTTGAGGATGAGGAAAAAACTCCGAATTTGAGGGAGAAAGATTCGGGAGAGGGGAATGGGGATTAGAGAAAAGTGAGGAGTGACGCTCAATCGCGATAGGGATGTGGCGGATTGTTGAACCACTACCGCTATGTCCGCTAGAACCCGAATCTGCTGCGATAAGCGATGGTATTCTTGCAGTTGACCGATTGTTGTTTGGGTATGGAGATGAGGGAGTTAATCTCGTTGGCGGACGTGGAACTTCGATTTCGGAATCACTGGGGAAATCGTAGAGGGGAGATGTATGATAAGTATTTTCCGGGAAGATTAATGTGGGCAAATGCGTGCTGGAATCTGCACGTGGTAGTTCTTCGTCGGTGCATGTTGATGCATCTTGCGTAAGGATGGTAGAACTGGGTGTTGTTGAAAGTTGGAGGAAGTCTGGTTCGACACTGTACCAGGATAATCTCTCAACGATATTTTTGCGGATGAGGTATAGGAAATTTTCTATCTCCAGGGAGGAGGCGGTGGAAGGAAGATGATAGTCTGCTTTGAAGAAAAGTGAGTAGGAGGATGGAGGGCGACTGAGTAGTTCTACATCTGCTTCTTTGGAGGCATCGAGAGAAGATTTAAGGATATTGCGGTCTGAAATATCGGGACGTCTATGAGCCGTAGAGATAGCGAAATCGTATGAACGATGCGAAGAATGAAATTGGGAAAGAGGGGGTTTGGCAAAGGAAGGAGGATCGGACGAAAGTGTATCTAAGACCCCAGCTACTCTGACGAGATCTGAACCTAGGAGGCTGCGAAGAGCAATTACGGTTGCGATTTGGTCAAATGGAAAACTGAGAACGAGAAATCGAACGAGCGAGTTCGTAGCTAGATACAGTTCGAGATGGGGAACTATCAGATCGGCAAGCAATCTGGGATCGTTCATGGGATCTAAACCTTTGCGCGCAGGAGGTGGTTGAGACATGAACGTTTGCATGGCGCTTGCAATTAGAAACCTACTTTTTGTTAATTCATGAGAAGGCATAAAGATGGAAGTCAAAATACCTGAGATCAATTCTACCACTTCGGCTCTCGCCACTTTTTTTGACACCAATGTGTTCAACTTGTCCAAGAAGTTGAGCACAGAAAACATTACTTATTCCCTTCTCGCACCCAACCGCAAGAATCTGATCAACAGCAGGCCCCTCGTAACATGTTGAATTACCATTACTAAACATATCTTTTAAGAATGGACCCAATCCAGACATTAACGAATTTTGATGTTTGCTAAGTGCTGCGGCCTCATTTGGGAAGTGAAAATTTAAAAAGGAGCGGAATTCATTTTGTATGTCCATTGACTTATTGGTATAGGCGCCCAAAAATTCGTAGAACTTATCCACTTTGTCTTCGTGAGTAGGAAACATAGCTGATGTGGGCGTTGGTAAAGGCTCATTTGTCATAACATTAACGTTTTCTGACGCCCTCTGTTGCTCCATCTCTTCGTAAACCGGCGATCCGCTTAAGAAGAATGGATCTGATTCGACACGCTGCTGATAGTCCCAATGGCTTTTAACCCTCTCTTGATTTGTGAATTGTCTTGAATTCAAAGTTTCATCGGCCATATTTGCTGTACTGGGAGGCGTGGGTAATGGTCGCGGTAAAGTCGGTGGAGATATTGGGAAATTGCCGCTCCTATACTCTGATATCGATCGCATGATCTCTCTTGGCGAATTATCCGTGAAATGAATTACTACATCCTCAACGATATCGAATACCGGCTCATTTGAACTGAAGTCCTCCTTAAACTCATAACCACTGTCCTTAGTTATCATGGGTATACTCTTTGAGCTTGAGCTCATCGAATTGCTTGACATAAGAGTGCTTGCAATCGAAGGGCTCCGGATCATAGTCCTGGAGGCCTTTACAAATGCCGTTTTGGGCAACTGATCAAAAGATGAATCTTTGGAGCTTTTCCTTGATATATTTAAGATATTCCTAAGATCATTTGCTGATGATGCACGTTTAAATTGCCTCGGATCTTTCGAGCTATCATCCAATAACAGATCCCCTGCTGACTTCGTCCATCCCGCCGGCGTAGAAGGTGTTGGTAAAGTAGATTGCATATCTACAACACATGCTTCACCATAGACAACGTTGGATGTAGAAAATGAGGTCTCGTCGTCTTGAGAGATGTATTCAAAGTAATCCTCATCCTCGTCAATGTCCGTATTTTGTTGCGTTGAATATCTACTTCTTGGCACTGGAAAAGATGGCTTCGAGCTCGATGGAGGTTGAGGGCCAAATGTGCCACTGTACTGGCTAAGTCGACTGCCTTCTCTATTGGATTGACTTAGCATGGGCTCAGAAGGTATCGAAAGTATCGTCGTCCGGATATCATCTCCAATTTGAAATTTCCACGATGATGGTTCTGGTGTAATTGTTCTAGATTCTCCAGAAATACGTATAATTTGAAGGCCACTATCATCCCTACTTCTCAAACCATTGGCCCTATGTATTGCTTTCCCTTCAATATTGTTCTCATGCCCTGGCAGTTCTTTTGCGCGTAATGTCGCTGCGCTTCTCGTAGTTCTTAAATCCAACATCTTCGGTAATCTCGCGCGAGTTCTCACTGCTGCTTTTGCCGGTCCCGGATCAGGAATAGTATTTGAAGACTTGACATTTCTAAAAAGACCTGCTACTCCATCTTTGATAATATCATGAAAGATAATCTCTGCTTCTGCGAAGTTTCCATACGTGAGCATTTGGGATATTTTAGCAACGCATATTGCTCGAGCACTAACACTACCACCGTTCAAAAATGCCAATTTTGATTGAGGTGATGATCGCAGAAATGACCTCGCTTCTTCGTTTCGTTGTGCAAGAGCGATATAAACATCGCGGATAAATGCTCGAGCTTCAAATGGTTCTCGTTTGTGATCTTCGCTCAAATAATGATCGAGAGGCGCAACGATAAGGATCATATGCGAGTGTGGAAGAAGTCGTAGTTGTGTTGTGATGGTATTTATGTTTCCCTCTAATGCAACCAGCTTTCCAACACTCAGGTTCTCGTCCGAAGGTATTGGTGTCATTTTGGAGATCGAATTATGAGTCTTGGGATTGGTCTCCTTCGTTGATAATGTTTGCCACACATTCATTCAGGAAACTCAAAGTACAAAATAGTTTATGAACACAACTGAACAAGAGATGTATATAATTTTTACAATCAACGGTAGGAAATGAGATAGCTAAACAGGTAAATAAAAAAAAAGATGTGAAAGTCTGTGATAAATTGGAATTTGGAGATCGTGGAGGCCACTAGACCTCTTACCACTGCGACCATCCGAGGACGGAATCACACGCTACCAAGAGTGTAAGGGGTCCGGCGTTTAGATGGCGTAAGTGATACCGAAGAGATACATTTTGACTCTTTGAGGCCATCTTGATTCCATTTTGGTACCAGTTGAGTCTCGACTGATCTCCACCAGGATGTAGATTAAGGTTTGAAAGTCTGATATCTTGAATGGTTATTGGCCAATCATTAATTATTGGTAGATCGCTTCTTATACTCCGTGCGCTACTGGATTGGATCGGCACGAAGCCAATACTAGTTGGAACGGACCGTATTGGTGGGATATTACACGCCACGCACGAAATCTTCGTCGGCTGTGCTTGCTTATTCGATAGAGATGGACTTTCACTACGTGTTGACTGACGTATCATTTGCAATCTCCTGTGAGGTTCCTGGCAATCGCTATCTAGACTTCCAATCCAATTTGAGCTTCACATCAGGTGTACACAAAGTAAAGCGGGCAGACAGCAAGAAACTACCTATTAGGTAGGTACCTCACTAACTCACTCTGCTTGAGGTACTTTCGGTCGTGCGTTAATGTCTAAGTTATCATAATACAAGGACAAAGGGCACTAATCGTACACCGAGTGTTTTCTTGGCTCGATTGGGGGAAGGTTCTCCCCAGTAATGCTACAATTGACTGACTGAATGAGTAAGAGTCCAGTCTCACATTATTTATCGATTCAAATAATGAGACTAGGGGCAAGGATTAGAAATCTGGAGTACATTGGTAGCCCACATGTTTTACACAGCATGTCTGCACATCATGACGCAGGGGAGTGTGAAAAAGGAAATATTGTAAAGTTGATATGAGATAGCTAACGGGGAAGTGTAGCCCTATGATCATGTAATAGCGTGGAGTTTTGGATATATCGAAATGATTTATTTCACATCAGATAGTAAAAAAACTTTGCATCCGCTGTTCCCCAATGCGAGGAAAAATCGATGATAATTGTCTACTGATGGCACTGCAATTGTGGTAGAGAAACAATATGCCCGCTGACCAATATGGATCAAAGTACACAGAATTAGCTATCAAGCTTGCCGAATAAACTTTTTATCATCAAAGTAAAAATTACATAGCCTGAAATTTCAGAACTTGAAACATCCGATCTTAACTATCCGGAATATTTAGTATACAGTCGGAGATTTTTTTTAAACAAGCAACTAACTAGATAAATTTGACCTAGTCGTTCAGTCGTGCTTAGTCCTCGTCAGAGTCTAATAGCTCTGCTAACTCTGCTTCTTCTTCCGCAGTCATTAGGCCCTTTTTGGGCTCGACTTTCTCTTCCTTCACGACTCCTTTAGCATTCTCTTCGCGCTCGAGGCGTGCCTTTTCGAGCTCCCCTTTGGTGAGTCCCCAAATTCTTACGGTACCATCGATACTGGTACTAATGGCTTGCTTTTCGCCCTTCAGAACCACCAGGCCCGTAACTTCTTCATAATGACCATCATAAATATGCCATAATTTCCCAGTTGCCTTGTCCCAGATTTTCACATCTTCATCTCTACCTGCAGTCACAACCCACGTATCGGTTACAGCTACAGCACGAACATAGTCTCCATGCTCATACGTTTCTTCTGTGCTCCAATTTTTCGCTCTTGATAAACATTTAGCTGTACCATCGGCACTTGCAGTCCACAAATCCGTTTCTTCGTCATCGCCAGCAAATATGACCTGGTAGACGCTTGTTTCATGCTCAAGGATCGTATCTCTAGTAGGCTTGCTCTGTACCGGAACGTCTTCGGTAGTGTCAAGTATTTGAGATGCAGATGATAGGCTAATGCGCCATCTTCGAATATGCGGATCACTACTTGAAGAAACGAGAACAATGGCGGTGCTTGTAGAATCTTCGGGGTCCAGAGCGAGGTCTTGTACTGCCATCATGGATTCACTCTTGTCTCGCAGGGTGTGCAATCGTTCACCAGTGGCGGTGTTCCATACCATGATTTTGGCATCAGCACCACCAGATATTAAACACTTGAAAAGGTGTCAGTACGCATATCTAACCTCAACCAAAGCGACGGAGCTTACATCCGTTCCCTCAATATTCACGCAGATAATTGCTTTGACAAAGTCTGAATGGCCCTTGAATTTCTTGCCCAGCTCTTTGCTTTCCCTATTCCAACTCCAAATTTGTTTGTCCCAACATCCCGCGAAAACTGTATTACCACTATGGCCTCCGATAGCTACTGAAGTGACTGGCGCGGTTGGCCCTCGATAGACTGTTTTTGTATCTCTAGTCTAATAGCGAGGTTAGATAATGCCTATAAAAGTGGCATGACCCTAGATAATTATCGTACCTACTTCAGTATTGACCTTCCGTACGCAACCAGCACTTTCCGCGATATAAATACATTGGGAGGAAAATGGGTCTGGAATCAAGCTCAGAATCTTTGATTGTAAAACAATAGGGTTTCCATTCTTGTTGCCCGACTTTGCAGCTCTACGTGCTCGTGTAGATTCAGATGCGTCAGTCTGGAAGAAGTGGCCTGGATCTGTTGATCGAGACATGATTGATATAAATGTAATCAAGGAGCAGTTTGTATGTTATATGGTTATATTGATACAACAAATATAGTGGGGGTTCATTATCACCCTGGACATCCGAAATTCAATCATACAGTACCTAAATTACAGGGGTAGCGACGCGTAAAGTGGAATTTACGCCGATACGCGATTCCCTTATTCAAGTCGCGTAATCTATTCAGCATTCACAACTTCATAGCGGTCCATTTTGATCTATAACAAATGTTCTGAAAAACTATCCTGCCTGCAACATCTCAATTAAGATGGCTTCCACAACTCAAATTAACTTACGGCCCAGGCCGGCTCATACTTCTGGGCCAACTTATCTTTCGTATACCCCAAATGGAACAAAACTGGTCACAATTGGTTCCAATAACACAATTAGAGTATACAAGACCGGGTCGGATGGAGAACCTACAAATATTGATGACTGTCAAGAGCAGAACATGGCAGTTGATTCAACAGTAGGGCTCCAAAAATCTGTGAAGAATGCCATGCTAATTTTGCTTCAAGAATGAATTTTTCGTCGCAGGCTCTGAAGATGGAACTGTTAGCAAATATTCCCTCGATTCGATGACATTCGACAAATTCCTTATGCGCTGTTCGTTGCCAGTCCGAGACATTGCGATATCACCGAATGGGAAATGGTGTGCTGTTGCCAGTGACGAACTGACCGTCAAAATCGTGAATACAAACGATGTAAACCATACAGTGTACCTCAGAGATCAGCAGAAGCCTGTGAAGCACGTATCCTTCGATCCAAGCAATAAATTTATAACTCTATCATGTGCAGACGGTATGATATACGTTTATTCATTGTTAAACGAGGATCCTGAGCTTGTGAGGACAATCGATGGAATTATTAGGGCCGTTGAGACGGATGATGAGATTAGTTCAAAAGTCGCATGGCATCCGGATGGCAGAGCATTCGCTGCACCGACTGCAACAAGAGATATTCAAGTCATGTCCAAGAGTGACTGGGAAAAACAGCGTATCTTCGCAGATGGTCATACCGGAGATATCACAGCATTGGCTTGGTCGCCAAACGGAGCAATGCTTGCATCGGCTGGAAAAGATAAAAAAATAATACTTTGGGAGACCAAAACACAAAAGATCATTGCTACTTATGACTACGCAAATGTTATGGATTTATCTTGGCACCCCACAGACAACTTGCTCTCATTCACGAACTCGGATGGAGAAGTCTATATATTTCAAGACTTTGTACCCAGTGAGCATGCTCATCTAGTCAAATTAGGACGCCAACCAGCCCCTTTTGTACATGATCCCTTGTCAGAAATATCAAATAATGCACGACGACCGAACACAAATGGCACAAAAGACATGCCCCTTCGAGGCGTCCGGCGTGGCTCTCCCGATAGTTTGGATGACATCCTTGGATCTGATATCATGGGGGATGAAGATGACTTTGTTATTGATGACGATGGCGCTGGTTACGCACTCGGGTTGAATAGTAATGGCAAGAGACCTGCAGACGATGTCGATTCTTACGGGGTCTCTAGGAATAAGAGGCATGCACAATCATGGGAGCCACAGTATCACGAGTCATTTCAACCTGGTAGTACTCCCTGGCGAGGAGACCGAAAGTATCTTTGTCTCAATCTTATTGGGTTTATCTGGACGATTGATCAGGGTGATTATCATCAAATAAGCGCAGAATTCTACGATCGCGAAACCTACCGCGATTTTCGCTTTACGGATCATTTACTATATGATAAAGCCTGCCTGAACGAGAATGGTTCCCTTTACTCTTGTCCTTCCGGCAATGGCCATCCAGCAACGATATTATATCGCCCTCATGAATCCTGGACTAGTGGTACAAATCGTGTGGAATGGCAAACAGAGCTTCCTAAAGGTGAGGAAGTGAGTGCTATTGCACTCAGCGATTCTTTTGTCACAGTCACTACCACCAAAAATTATGTACGCATATACACACTTTTCGGAATACCGTTCAGGGTATATAGACAAAAGAGTAGTCCCATGGTTACCTGCGCGAGTTGGAGGGACTATGTTCTTACTTTGGGGAATGGTCCCGTAGGTGCGGATGGTAATACCAAACTACTGTATACCATACAAAACATTAAAAGAGATGAAATTTGCCAAAATGAAGATGTCGTAGCCTTGCCAGATGGCGAGACAGTCAAAAGTGTATTCTTTTCAGACAATGGGGTAAGCACACATTCTGAATCAAGGTAATTATATTCACTTAACTGACTCAAATCTTCAGGATCCATGTATTTACGACTCTACCGGAACACTACTAACTCTTGTTCACTGGCGTGAGCCATCACAGGCAAGCTGGGTTCCTCTCCTGGATACGAAACTTCTTTCTCGTCTCGCAAGTGGGCGTAAGACAGAGACATATTTCCCCGTGGCGGTGTCAGACAACAAATTCCATTGCATCATCTTGAAAGGTGATGACAAATATCCTTACTTCCCTCGTCCACTACTCTCCGAGTTTGATTTTCAGATACCCATTTCCTCACAGTCAAAGAATGATAATGGGGATGATGATGACGATGAGATGGGTGCAGATGAAATGAAGAAATTAGAAGGAGAATTCGCTCTCAAGAGCATTCTTTCAATATTAAAGTCAGATCTTGTCAAATCCACTGCAAGCACAAGGGCAGAACGAGAAGAGTTATTAACCATGGATGTCGAAATTGACAAGACTCTTTTGAGGATGATGATGGCGGAATGTATAGAAGGCGAGGAAAGAGGCATGAGGGCATTGGAGATGGTGCAATTGATGAAGGATAGGACAGGTAAATTTATCGAGGCAGCAGGCAAAGTAGCAGATAAATACGATAGGACCATTTTAGGAGAAAAAATCAGGGAGTTGGGTGAGGAAAGACTGTTGGAGATGGATGAGGACTAAATAAGTAATGGGTTCATGAAGGTATCACAAATGCATTTGCACGAATTGTGGGATACGGAATGATTTAGATATCTAAGAATCTTAAAAGCAATCCTCACAATAGCCGACCAGGAGCAGATCCCTTCATGGTACTCTCTAAGGTCTGAGTTTTAGTGCGATGATTGAATGATCGCTTAAGCTTAGATGCTCCTTTAATCTCAATCTACCGTCTATGGATATAGAAAGTATTTGGAATAGCCTATATTTCACCAAAGACATTCAGATTCACATCAAATACCTAGTCAGCAAGTGTCTAGATTCAACCATTTTTCAGGTGAATTCAAGTCCAGATTGTACGTAGAAATATATGTACAACGTATTGATCTCATTCGCCATTTTGATGTTGTCTGTTAAACGTGGGATACCTCGCGTACTCGCTTGGGTGCGATCCACCGTCATAAGCATCCGCGATAACATAACACTCTTCATTAATCTTTTATGAAGATAGTTCTACGGTGTGTGTATGCATGGCTTGCCTTATCAACCACTATGAGGAAAACCCTAGGCGGGAATTATGAAGCGCATATGTATGGAGTGGAGAAGCGAAGAACGCAATGCCAACAAGATGGGGGTTGATCAATATGCTGGTGATATGGCATTGGATCGACTAGATTCTAGACTAACTAGACCTTTCATAAGAAGACAGCAAAGCATGAGAAAAATTTTAATCTATCCAAAATGGAAAGGTGCCCAAGCACTGGAAGAGAATTTTTGAACAAAAAGGCCTTGCATTAGTCGTCAAGAGAAAGTTATGACATTTAATACATTGTCCAGCACTGGATTAAGGGCGAGCACCTAGATAATGAAACAATATTCATATTTCCATTCATAAATTGGGATTAAATATCGGATTTGAATAACTGTGAATAACTACCTAGTAGTGTGGTTGGAAAGGATCAGACGAAATGGAGGGGTTGTCTGAATGTGAAATTCCTACTCGTAGATTGGAGAGTTGGGTGAAGATTAATGAAGATTGAAGATCGAAGATTGCCCAGGTCCACGGGTGTACCAAGTGATGATGAATTGGATTGAATGAATGAGATAAAATGATTAGATTGATTACGTACCTGTGGCGTATCGATCGATCAAGCCACACCACACTGTATGGATGTGGCTAAAACGTAACTGTAGCCGATTCTTTTCGATGCATTACCTTGGTAAATTATATGAATGAAGTGAACCCGGGAAAGAGTAAATAAATTCTATTTTCAACCTCAAATAGCTACGGAATTCCCTGCTATTGGGTCTTGATATACCAAAGAGCCTCCTTATACCTTCTTGGTTTAGATATTACCATCACGCGCCAGACTCAGATATCATCTCTCTATCTTGTGATCGTCGACACCGAACGCGATATTTCTTAAAAACTTAGCTTCAACACCTTTCCCCTCTAGGCACATCTTGGTTACCCCTCGACAACAACGCAATGGCTGCTCTTGGTGAGGATTTGCTCGGGATAGTTAACAAGCTTCAAGATCTTGTCTTTAACACTATTGGCAATGATAGCTTAGATCTGCCACAGATTGTACCGTACTCTTTCAAACATGCTGCGAAAACTGGCACTGATATCAATTTCTAGGTAGTCGTTGGCTCCCAATCCTCTGGAAAATCATCCGTACTCGAGAACATCGTCGGTCGAGATTTCCTTCCCCGTGGTAGTGGGATTGTCACCCGTAGACCCCTCATTCTACAACTTATCAATGTACCCTCAGAGGAAGAAGATGCACCAGAAGCGCACACAGCAGCGAGTGTGGCTACACAACCAGAATGGGCCGAGTTTCATCATATCCCAAACAGGCGATTTACAGAATTTCAGGATGTGAAGAGGGAAATCGAGAACGAAACGGCGAGAATAGCTGGAAACAACAAGGGGATTAATAGATCACCCATCAACCTTAAGATTTACTCGCCCCATGTTCTTAGCTTGACTTTGGTCGATCTGCCAGGTTTAACCAAGGTAAATTCCTGTCATTCTTTACGTTTCAAGCAAGAGGGTGAGGTTTTGACTGTTTGCAGGTTCCTATCGGAGATCAACCCACAGATATCGAAAAGCAGACCCGAAATCTGATATCAGAATACATTGCGAAACCAAACAGTATCATTTTGGCTGTATCCCCAGCAAACGTTGATATTGTCAACTCAGAGGCTCTAAAACTTGCCAGGCATGTCGATCCTCTTGGCCGAAGAACTATTGGAGTTCTCACAAAAATAGACCTTATGGACCATGGTACAAACGCTATGGATATCCTGTCGGGCAGAGTCTACCCCCTTAAGCTGGGATTTATCGGTGTCGTCAACCGATCGCAACAAGATATCCAAGGAAACAAGACCCTTTCCGAGGCGTTGAAGTCAGAAGCGGACTTCTTCAAACACCACCCGGCATATCGAAATATGGCAAACCGATGCGGAACTCAATTCCTGGCAAAAAGTCTCAACACTACTTTGATGGCGCATATTCGAGAGAGATTACCGGATATCAAAGCTCGTTTGAACACCCTCATGGGACAAACACAGCAAGAGCTTGCTAGTTATGGGGATATGCATTTCAGTGGCAAGGAACATAAAGGTGCATTGATTTTACAATTGATGACTAGATTCGCATCCTCTTTCATCGCATCCATTGATGGTACCTCAACGGAGATCTCGACCAAGGAGTTATGCGGAGGAGCCAGAATATACTATATCTTCAATTCTGTATTTGGTAATTCATTAGAAACTATAGACCCAACGACAAATCTTTCAGCCCTAGATATCCGAACAGCAATCCGAAATTCGACCGGTCCACGACCCAGCTTATTCGTACCCGAGCTCGCATTCGATCTTTTAGTCAAGCCACAAATCAAGTTATTGGAGGTTCCTAGTCAAAGATGCGTGGAACTAGTTTATGAAGAGCTGATCAAGATATGCCATACTTGTGGCTCAACTGAACTCACCAGATTCCCCAGACTCCAGACCAAGCTTATCGAGGTGGTCTCTGACCTGTTGCGCGAACGTCTTGGCCCAGCTTCTCAATATGTGGAGTCTCTTATCTCCATTCAAAGGGCATATATCAACACGAATCATCCCAATTTCCTTGGCGCTGCTGCAGCAATGAGCAACGTTGTTTCTAATAAGCAAGAAAAGGAGAGGAGAAGGTTGATCCAGGAAGAAAAGGAGAGAAAGGAGCACAGACGTCGAAAGGAGCTTGAAGCTGCAAATGGCGGGGAAACTCCAGAAGAAGAAGGAGACGCTGTTCCAGAGAAGCTCGAAAACTTACCCCACAGAAAACATCTCCAAAAAACATCTCGAAGCATGTCACCTGCAATCCGGGAAAACGGTACAAGCGCCATGGTATCATCAATGAACGGACTTCGCGGAGGATCACCACCAAGGTTCAACGGCCAAGCAGCTGGTGGTGCTCGTGATTCGTTCTTGAACTACTTCTTTGGCAAAGACGGTGGTTTGCCTGGGGGAGCAGGTGTCCCACAAGCATCTTCGTCAGCCCAAATGATGGGAAATCCAAACCTTGGCAGACACGTGAGCCAAAGCGCAGAACCAAGTATTACACAAAGTATCAGGCGGCAGGAAGAACGTCCTGTTCAAAGAACACCAGCCCAACAAGCTCGTGAGGATGATTACGAACTCGGACGTGCACAGAGAGATTACAATTACGATTCTCCATTTGTAAGTTCCGCATTCTATTCTTTACCACTAAATTATGAACCAAAACTAACACTAAACTTCAGGGAAACAATGCCGAGCCAGCACTCACAGACCGCGAAGCCATGGAAACCGAACTCATCCGTGCCCTTATATCATCTTACTTCAACATTGTCCGTGAATCAATAGCAGACCAAGTCCCCAAAGCCGTTATGCATTTACTAGTCAATCATTCTAAAGACGTGGTCCAAAACCGTCTGGTTAGCGAATTGTATCGCGAAGACTTATTCGGCGAGCTCCTCTACGAAGATGATGCAGTGAAGAAGGAGAGAGAGAAGTGTGAGAAGTTGTTGAGGACGTACAAGGAAGCTGCGAAGATTGTAGGAGAAGTGGGTATTTAAGAGGTTGAGGTTCAGAGCGCAAGATAAAAATATAGATGGATGTGATGATGACACGCAATGCAATTTCATGAACTGCTCATGATGGTTTGGGGGGCACAAAGGGATTGGTGATAGGTGATGAAGGATAGGTTTGGTGATGGATATGAAAAGAAAACGAACGCCGACGAGATCAATACTTGTAGACTACACACACAGCTCCTACTCTGCATTGTCTGCACTACTTACGGAACATGGAACGAAAAACGAACTGTAATTTTTTCCTACTTTAGAAGCATTATCTCTGACTTCTTGATACTTTTGTCGTTACACTCACTGTACTCTATGCAAGCCATTGTGTTCCGATTCTCTTCTCTCTGGGATTTTTATGTTAGATGACTGTGGATGACAATGAATCCAATAGCGATGATAGTTCTACACGGCGAATAAGATATGATGAAAGCCATTTACCCCTTTCGAATTATGGCATTTCACTTTTGATGCGACTAGAGTGATTTATGCATTTGGAATATGATGTGAACTTCTGCCACCTATCCAAAACTGACCAGAAGACGATGGGAACCGATAGAGCAAAGAAAAGAAGAGCGGAGCAGAGAATAGTAGAGCAGACTCAACAGTCTTAACTTAAATTTCTACTATCCTTCCTATATATCGAGGTGAACGGTGGAGATAGATGAAATGAGATCGATGTATTCTGAATACATCGGATATATCATATATACAAGGACAGGTTACATAATTGGGAAATAGACACACATAATCAGATGACGGCATACCGAACTATAATATCAAGTATCGTACAGACTCTAGGTAATTATGAATACCGGGACCTCTCTCACTCTCTCCAGGAAAAGTATCTCGAAGAGAGGGATAGTTGTGAAAGGGAGGCTTCCATACGTGTAGGAACAGTAGGTTTCTAGGATATACTCTATTATGGTATTGATGCTTGCTCCATAACTAAAACAAGTTGCACTGCAGAATGAAATCCTATAGTAAATATCTCAGTCTGAACATAGTCTGGACCACTTTTGAGCCGCTAATGAGACTGTCAGATTGGTTGTGAGGCTCAGATACATCTATCCTAGGTGTGGGAACTATTCTGTCTATTAAGTCATGCCATGTAAACTTTCACGAGAAGATGAAGCAAAAGCAAGCATGAACCATAAGAAGAGATACCAAGACATTCATCGCAGCCTTAACATTGAGTCACATATCACGATCATTGTAAGCTCAAAGTCAAAACTTGATACGTTGGAAATCAATGCGCTTTAGATAAATCTAGTACAGGGGCCGCGTACGGCATATATTGAAGCTCTCTGAAAGAAAGCAGAAAGACATCTTAAAAGATGATCAATCAACAATCATGAAACTTGCATGAAATTCAAAACGCCGCCGCCGCAAAAATCCATAGATAGAGAGAAAACTCCTTGTGAGATAATCCATGATCTATCTGAGAATGCAGGAAATCATAAACCATTAAAACAATTATGTGGCATCTTGAGTCATTATCGTAGCAAAATAGTATCCGTTCATCCCAAACCTAAAGCTGTACAAGGAGTGTTGCACGAATAAAAGAGACGCTTCCTTAACAGAACGTATTGCGAGAAGCTCCAAGAACAAGTCAGTCGCGACGAGCAATGTATATAGAGCGTTCAGACCTTAGTTGCAGCACATCTAGTAGCAGATTCGAATTCAAAAAAGATATACTCTCAGATGCCTCGAGCCCACTCATGATCACTATAACCACCATACTCAACACTGAAATAAGAATTTTCAGAGCGGTCGAGGAGTTCCAGGCGTAGCTCAATGATTGACTCCTTGATACGCTATGTAAAGTCAGCTAAAACTCAAACTTGTGATGGTACGTTGTGAGCTCACATGACGGCATAGCTCTGGAAATCGCTTCAAGATGAACGAAGTGATTTCGCGTGTAGTGTACCGAGGTTGGAGTGCCTCTTGCCTGGGAACTTTGCCTTGAACCAGCGGAGCATGAGTAGACATATACGCAATGCAACGGTCATGCTTGTCAGACCAACCTAATGGCAAGCCACAGCTGGGGACGCTCTTGTTGACGAGTTCAGGTCCAGGAACACGGAAATGGGTGAGTAGGTTATATGTCTTATCCTAAGCAGATATAATTGTAAGTCTGGGCTACTACAACAGCAAACGTCTAGAAAGTCCACTCATGCTTACCTCAGTAGGTGGCAGATGAAGACCAGGCCCAAGTGACATTGCTGGATTTTGAAGGAGTTTCTCGCGGGCTTCACCAGCGCTAGCTCCGTTATAGGTAGCTTCGAGGGCGCGTCTGCGATCTTCAGATAGGACAACGGCTGCGTCGGCTGCTGCTACTGCGGCTTCGGCTTCTCTCTTCTTGCGTCTACTCAAGGGACGAGGGGGAGTGCCATTCTCATTTTCTGTGACAATATTAGATGCGGTTTGTTTGTGTTGCCAAAACTTGAATATGATGCAGTGTTGATATGATTGTAGTTAATTCTGGTGATGAAGGTACTCACGATTGAATGGTGTCATCTAACTTTTGTTGTTAGTAATCTTGGGTGTCGCGCAAAGGATGGAGAGCCACATACCGGCATCATAACTTGCGCCATGATGAAAACTTGTACTTTGTAGTATTGGTTAATGGACTAATAAAGTATCAGATGTGCTTTAGGCGCATGACCATGGTACCTTAGAGTTGATACCGAGAGAGAGCTCACATACCGAAAAATGGGTTTTGAGATTCGAGTCAGATCGAAAAAGAGGAGATGTGATCTAATGCTATGCTTCAGCATGTCGGGCCAATAAACAATGAAGTTGAGGGAATAGGATGGTATATCCATGTGTATTATGTTTAGTTCTGTGCTGTTCTTGATAAACACCAAAATATCGTAGTGGTGGTGATGTTGGTCAAAACTAGAATACAAATTCTGGAGAAGCTGGGGGCAGGAGGAAACTTACACTCTTCGAGATATTCTTGACGTGCTAAATGTACGGAAAAGCCGTGGTCTTTTGGTAACAAAGATAAAAGAGCCACAAGGGAGATCGCACTTAAGAAAAATCGTTGAGTTTGATCTAGTAAAGTGTTGTGGGAGAACAAATTTGCCGATCGAAGTTGAAATTTTGAGAGGATGAACGCGGCTGGTAGAAAAGGAAGCCAAACTGTGTTGTCACCAAACACGGCAATAACATCAGATATCGGCCGACGTGGGGGTATGTATTGGAGAATAGTATAGGACGACGGTTCAAAAAAGGTCGAATGTACAATCTTGAAGTAATGTAAAGGCAAAGAGGAGTTAACTTGAGGTGCCTTGACGTTGAGGGTTGTAATCCACTGCTACCAATGATCAGATTGTGTTTGATACAATATTAGGAAACCAATCACAACGGAGAAAGGTAAACAGATTTAATGTTGGGAGTTCAAAACATGGAAGAGCTGAAAAGTAAACTAAGACAGGACATTCAGGTCGGCATGGCAATGAAAAAAAGTTCTTCCAACATCCTCGAGCAACGACCTGAACACTCAATGTACCTTGTTGATAACAGTGGTGACTCTTGAGAAGTAGTTTTGGAATGATTCCTGCCAAACAAGAATGAAGAATTCAAGATGAATCTTTCAATCTCATGGTAGTATTTCAAGTGTCAAAGCCGTCTTTTCCTTCCAAAGTCCCATGAAAGAATTGAAAAATTAGAAATGAAGAAGGTAAGATACTCGATGAAACAAGCTATATGTTGGTACACATACTAAATGCTGATAAGCTACTTGAATTCCATACTATGGAAAGCTCGAACCCTTCAAACGTACTACAGTTGGAAAGAGCGATCTCGCTTTGGAGTTGTTTTTCCGAAAGGGGGTAATCATCCTCATCCAACAAACTTCGAAAAATAATCAGTCCAATTAACATTCTAGCGTAAATCTTTGCATATGAACACACTAGTACTCATACCCATTGCTTCATGATTCCTTCTCATACAGATACAGTGGGGCCTGGCATAGTAGTTGCTCTCGAAGATCTCTTGAAGCTAGAAATAACGAACTCTTCTCCAGAACATTGCATACCTCATACATATGATGCAACTCTCTTGCATCATCAGTCACCACAGCAGACCGCTTACTCTCTCTATATTCAATCATTGTCAGTCAGATTTCTAGTCTTATAGAAAGTAACTTATTTTCATTGTTGAGAGAAAGGATTAGAGGTACAGATCAAGTCGAAGACAAGAAGAAAACATACATACCATCGGCCCTTCCAACCTCCGACTTTCCTTGACATCAATTATCCACAAAAGGGACACAGCTTAGCTGATGAATCTCGATCTAATGATTCCTTTCTCTATATTGCAGATACTCCTTTCTTTACCGAGTAATCCTCCAAAATATCTCAATGCTTCTCTCACTCAAATAATATATTGCACAAGAACTGCTGACATGACCATATATATTCATTCTTACACTTTCTTTACCTGGACAGCCATCCGTTCCTTAAGGACTTCTGCAATGCGTCATTATCAGGTGAAAAACACGAAGAAAAATTTGTTTACAGCTACACATGTGTTCCGCGGGCTCATGCAGCCGTAACACTCATCTATCGGCGGATGCAACCCAATTTTAACCACCCAACCATTTCCCATGCCCCCCTTATATTGGGGAACCGTGGGTTCTTTGCCAGTTTACTTTGGGGAAACAACATAGGGCGCCACGGAAAATGTAATGAATGCATGGCAAATGAGATTGTGAAATGTGAGAAGATTTTAACTTTATTTCTGTGAAAGATTGGTCATTGACTTCATTCAATTTGAGCACTTTCTACTAATCTTCAAGTACGGGAAAACGCAGTGCAAATAATACACAGAGCCTCTAAATTGTCATGGCCCCCATTGCATATCTTTGGTTGTTGTACAAACGCCTTCCTTCCAGAAAGATTGCACTTATGCCTACTAACTTAAATGCAATTACAACTTTTTAGAACTCTATGCAAAGCTAACTTATCACCTTTATTCCAATATCTTTTTAAGAGCGACCGGTAATTTTGCTAAGTATCGAACCATTAGCGCCCTTTTGTTTGTCGAATACACCCAAGAGTGACTTCCAAACGGCGCCGGGCTCTTGTGAAGCGTCAATTCCGCTCCAGATGCCAGTCTTTTGGTAATAACCAACGACAGGGGCAGTTTGAGCATGGTAGGTAACAAGTCTCTTCTTTAAAGCTTCGGCATTGTCGTCGGATCTTGAGACCAATGGCTCACCAGTGATATCGTCCTTCATGTCTGCCTTAGGTGGGTTGAATATTCTGTGATACGATCGGCCAGAAGCTGGGTGCACCAAACGTCCAGTAATGCGGGATACAAGAAGACTATCGTCAATTTGAAGTTCAACTGCGTGTTGTAGCTTTTGGTTGCGCTCTGCAAGCATGGCATCCAAGCGCTCTGCTTGCACGACTGTACGTGGGAAACCATCAAGAATGAATCTATGTTTCACGTCAGAACGAACCTTTCTCTTTAATAATCTCCGACAGCACTTACCCTCCCTTGCACTCTGAGTTGCCCTCAAGTTCGGCCTTAATCATGCCAATAACAATTTCATCGCTGACGAGACCACCTTGATCCATGATCTTCTTAGCTTCCCGGCCCAATGCTGTCTTCTTCGCAACTTGTGATCGCAACATATCTCCAGTAGCCTAAACTAGCGTTAGTATTGCATTTTTCTCGCAAGTAGAATAGCTTACCAAATGACAGCATGAGAATCTCTCCTTAATCTTAGGAGCTTGAGTTCCCTTGCCTGTACAAAGCAGTTTAGCTGATGCCTCCCATTTGCTTACACACCACGATTGCAAGACCAGAAAACTCATGAATACGTACCAGCACCGGGAGGACCCATAAGAATCATTCTGACGCTCTCAGAAGGAGATGGTGCTGGGCCACCAGCCGCATGCGCAAGCTTGTCTTCGAGCTCCTTGACCCTCGACTCGAGTTTGTTGACCAAGTCATGGAGGGTCTGCGAGGCATCATCGCCAATTGGTGCCATTTTGAATTAATGGAGTGAAGGAAAACGAAACAAAGGTATGGGAATAATCCAAAATATACAAATTGTAGAGTGGAGAGAGTTAGAAGAAAAAGATTCGCAAGCCTTGGACGCGAGGGAATGGGAATGGGAATGGAAATGTTACAATGAATATAGAGCACCGTAAATCTAGCTTGTTCTGCCGAGCGGCAACCGGAGGGACGGAAAAAATTCACCGGGATATCCCCTCAGTGTATCAAGCCAAGAATCTCTCAACAAGAAGAGGAAGAAGAAGAGGAAGAAGAAGAGGAAGAAGATATAAATATTTTATAAAGGGAAACCGATGGCATTTATATCATAAGGGACCCGAGTGAGGTCTTATCTTTACAGCAGCTAGCTATTTAGTATATTGAAGTATGTCTGGTTAGATATTTCACCGGACCTTCACAAAGTTATCTTCGTGGTAATACAATACAATCTTCAAGTTCACGCTCCTGGAACTCCTTCTGTGTCTGCAAAGTGAAGTCCGTCCGAGATTCTTTTGGATGATACGGGACGGGCCAGTAATCTTACATCACCAGCAAAATCTCATAATTTCCTATGAAAGATATACAATACCGCTACTGTATAATTTTAACCTTGTGACGGACGATCGGTATCCTACATCCGATCTATCCTTCCTGTCCACAATTGACATTTACCTCATCGTACCTTCTTACTGCGACTCCGAGACCAACTCCCGCCCTTCCGCCCGCCACTAACCAAAGTGCCCGCTGTGTGACACGTGATAACGTCTCGATTCGGTTTGGAGCTAAGCACCGGGTGCCAGGCAAGCTCTGGCCGCGAATACCTAAGAATATCAGCCTTGTCAACAATTGTTCCATTATTCCATAACAACCAACCTCTACAAATCAAAATTCATCATGCCTGCTACTACAGCAGAAACCCTCTCCCTCGTTTCGAGAACTGTATCAGTTGCGCCGCTGGTATTACTCTCAGCAGCGGATCATTATGGACGGTCAGAAAGTAAAGGCACGCGCAGAGTGGTTGGAGTTCTGTTAGGACAGAATGAAGGAAAGAATGTACGAGTATCAAACAGTTTTGCTGGTATGTCGACTCCCTTTAACATGTTCGTTTGAGCTTGGTTTGATGTTCTATACCCTACTAATAGCAATCTCAAATAGTTCCATTCGAAGAAGATGAGAAAGATCCATCAGTATGGTTTTTGGACCACAATTACGTCGAATCGATGAATGATATGTTCAAGAAGATCAATGCAAAAGAGAAGCTGATAGGATGGTATCATTCTGGGCCTAAGCTCAGAGCTTCAGATTTGGAGGTCAATGAGTTGTTCAAAAGATATACACCCAACCCATTACTTGTGATTATCAATTGTCAACCAACAGACAGCGGCGTACCAACAGATGCCTACTTTGCGGTAGAGGAGATTAAAGATGTAAGTTCATTATCTTACGAAAAGGCAATTGGTCAAGCTCTAACATCGTCCAAGGACGGCACAACCACTTCCAAGACTTTCGTACACACACCAACGATCATCGAGGCTGAGGAGGCTGAAGAAATCGGAGTTGAACATTTACTTAGAGATATTAGAGATGTGGCGGTTGGTACTCTTTCAACACGAATCACAAGCCAAGTACAATCATTGCAAGGACTACACGCACGATTACGAGATATTGGCCAATATTTACAAAACGTCCTCGATGGAACTTTACCAGTCAACCACGCCATTCTAGGCAACCTTCAAGATGTTTTCAACCTCCTCCCTAATTTATCTACACCCAAAGCCTCCTCTCACATTCCTAACGGCGCCGATGCACCTGTTGAGAATAACAGCGAACTGGCACATGCTATGAGCATAAAGACCAATGATCAGTTGATGGCCATCTACTTAAGTAGTTTGATCCGCGCCATTACCGCCTTCCACGACCTTATCGAAAATAAAATCCAAAATAGACAACAACAAGAGGAGAAAGAGGCCAAAAAGGATGAAGCCAAAGATGAGAAGGATAAGAAGACTGAAGGGACTAATGGTGTAAATGGGGATGCTAAGGAGGGCAAAGAAGCGGAAAAGGAGAAAGAGGATAAGGAAAAGAAGAAGTGATGACGAGCAATTGGGGACTTGGTGAATATCTTTGGGTGTTTATGAGGTATGGGCATTCAGATTGGGGCATGACATAGGACACTTGAGACGAGCGTGAGAATTGATATGTCATTGTATCATAATTGCATAGCTTGCGAATAATAGCAGCCGTGGAAAGTTTTCGGTGTGATTTTACCACTCTGCATGTGCTCATTGATGTGCTCTCTCGAATCCAGAAGCAACCGAGCTCTCTACCTTCTGTTTGATTCCAGTGTTCGAATCCACACACTCATTTTAAGAGATATCAAATAGTTCCAACTCCCATGCGCCAATCGACACTCCAATCTTAACCTTAGGCGACACATCTCTCATCACACTGTTCTCTTCCCCGCCGTATTTACTCTACATCTCCCCCGCTCCTAACGTCTCTCCTCCTCCCATAACCCATATCACATGGGCCACCCCAATCCTCCAACCCCCTCAAACAGCCAAGCCACCCATTTCCTCCCTCCCCACAAACCTCTCTCCTACATATGTCCCTAGCACATCACTCCACCTCTCCACCAACAAACACGCCAACAAATGCTTACAAATAGGTACTTGGGATGTTCTCGCCCAGCCTCCATATTGCCACTTTTCTTCCTCTTTCTTTCCCTTTCCCTTCTCCTTTTCCTTTTCCACTGAAATTGAACATTCCTCATCTGGAGAGATCTCCAAGTCCCATGGGAAATAAGAAGTAGACGAAGTAGAAGTGGGAATGTATGGATAGGAATGAGTCGAAGTGGAAGAGGAAGAAGGAGCAGGAAAAGCAGAAAATGCAAAGGCGGCACAGCTACAGTTCCAGGCGTCCAGATGCACGGTGTATGTATTTTCTGCAGCTGCATGGCCTGTTACCGTGCCTGCTCCGGATGCAGAGCGTGAGGAGTGCCATTTGGGGGGTTGGGAGGAGCGCACTTGGTAGAGTGTTGTTGGGTTTGTTTTGGGGGAAGAACGGTGGCTTGGGGTGAGAGGAGAGGGATTCTTGTTTGGAGATGTGGATGTGGATGTGGATGGAGTGACTTTGGGGTTACAGGTATCGATAGCTGTCTCTCCTCCTTCTGTATCTTCGACTTCCATGCTCCTGCCATTCTCTACCTCTTTCTCTCCTGCGCCACTAAAGTTCTCCCCCATACTCCTTCTCTCTTCATCCATCCTATCCCCCAGACCCCCTCTCTTACCAATTCCCTCCTCTACACCCCCCTCCCCCTTCAAAACTACCCTCCCCACACCCCCTCTATCCAACAAATCCAACGCGTGCAACAGCAACGGCGGAGGAAAAATAACATGGAGCGTCATCAACAATGCTTTTTTCTGCGCATCTATTTGCTTTAATGGATTTCCATCTCCATTTCCATTCTCCCTCTCATTCTCCTTTGAAAATCTCTGAGTGTACGAGATGGAATCTGACGTTGTATTTGTGTCTGAGGTTTGCATGAGAGAAGCAGAAGTAGGAGAAGTAAGACTGTTGAAGAGAGATGTCATGAAATCACGGGATGAAGGGAGTGAGGGGGATGGAGATGGAGATTGAGACGGGAGTAGAGATGCAGCGTCATGGATGGACATTGTGATGGGATGGGAATGGATGGTATGAGATTGTTTTCATTAATGACTTTGGAGAGGTTCTATGATAGAAGAAATTATAGAAATTGGATACATAGAATTTATTCCGTTTAAATAGAAACCGGATATGCCCACAAGAGTTGAAGAGTTGAAGTGGTGATAAGATAAGATGTTGAAGTGTGCTCGATGTGCAATGAATGAGACTGGATAGAATAGAAAAGGAGGGGTGGAACCAAGCTCGCTTGCTCGTTCGTTTGCCTAAAAGTACTAGGTAAGGGAAACCCATTATTTTAAACCTCACTGATATCTTTCTTTTATTCATTTCTTTCATTTATATCATACATGTAATTTCTAATTCATATATACAGCAAAAATTTAATCAATCGACTATTTCTATTCCCACGTCTAACATTTACACCCACTCCCTAGGTTCTCTCAAAACATCCACCAATCTCTGTTCTCTACTTCCCTTCTCCGGCTCATACATATACCTCCAGCTAGCCGTCAAAGGTAAACTCATCAAAATACTTTCCACCCTCGCACTTGGTGTATTCAAACCGAAAGCTGTACCTCTATCATGTACCAGGTTGAATTCTACATATCGACCCCTCCTAATTTGCTGCCATTCCTTTTCTTTCTCGGTATATGGCATATCCTTCCTCTTATTGATGATTGGCAGATATGAAGGAAGGAAAGCTTTCAAACAACTTTGCGCAAATGCAAACAAGTTTTCTTGATCCTTTCCTTCTTCTAAATCATCGAAAAAAATCCCTCCAACACCCCGCGTTTCCCCTCTGTGTTTATTGGAGAAATAGTTATCGCACCATTTCTTGAATCTTGGATAGTATTCTTTGTCATGGCTGTCGCATGCCTCTTTAATTGTCTTGTGAAAATGAATAGCATCTTCGTCGAACAAGTAACTAGGTGTGAGATCCGTCCCACCACCAAACCACCATGCGGCAGGTGAACCATCGGGATTTTCGGTTTCGAAATATCGATAGTTGAGGTGGACAGTCGGCGCCATTGGATTGACTGGATGGAGAACCATACTTAACCCTGCAGCGAAAAAGTCGAGGGATTGAACATCAGGGTCGATAGACTTGTGGTTGGCTCGCATTTTTTCAATTGCCGCTCGAGGTAATGTTCCATATACCACACTGATATTCACTCCTGCTTTCTCAAATACATTGCCGTCTTGCAATACAGAGGAGATCCCACCTCCGCCATGTTCCCTAGTCCATGTATCAACTCGAAACTTCTTTCCATCGACTTGTTCCAATTCATGTACGATTTCCTTTTGCTGCTGCTTAATGAATTCTTCCATTCGCAATCGCATGGGCGAATTCTCCGTAACTCCAGATTCACGTTTAGTGAGGGTATCCCGTTCTGCAATGGTAGGGGCATCCAACTTGGCCGGTTCTTCTGTTGCCTACTAAGGTGTAAGTGAAGCCCGAAGCATAAGTCTTGATAGCATGCTCCATACCATATTGTAAATTAAAGCACCAATAAAGACAACGCCAACAGCAATTCTAGTTTTTGGTGCCCAAACAGTAGGTCGTCCAGAGCCTGGTCTAGGAGGCTTTTGGTGATCTGCGAAACTTCTCCGAGGATATAAAGGTAAAGAATGTCTAGAGAAAGAAGTTCTTCCCAAGCTCGAGAATCGAGCTCTTCTTATGGGAAGAGACATTGTGAAAGGAAAGGAAATGGTCGGCTTATAATTGGAAAGATTTGAGCCCTATAATACAAGAAACATGCCACAAATAAGGAGATACTGTTGTGGAAGTGACTGTTTGGGTGTAATTCAAAGGACTAGATTTATCGATATAATTTTCGCTCTTTGCTGTGGTACGATTTCTATGATCATGACGGCGATGAATGGTCAACTTTTAGAAAGGGAAGCAAGCACTGGCCATCATCGGAAGATTTTGGTAAGGATTTACCGGTGCTGAGCAGAATAAGACTTTGAAGACCTACCTAGTATCTAGAGACTTACGGTATTTACGGAGGACTTACTTAGATTGAGTACATAAATCCGTGAGAATCCGAGAGATTACTTATCATAAGTTGATGAACACCAGAAGATTGAAAAGAAAACCTTACGGAGGGAGAGAGAGAAAGTCAAGATGCAAGCAAGATACATATACCTAGGCTCGCCAGGTATGAGATGATAGATTACTATGTGCACCCAGGTAACTTACTACCGGCAGAACGACTACAAGTACGGAGTATCTGTATCCATGTATACCTCGATGATAGGAGATCATTTGACACCAACTATTGGTATATTGGCATGTTCTCCTGGTAAGGATGTCCAGGTCCTCCTTCAACAAGATACCCGTGACCTTCTTGACTCCATCTCTAGCCGCCTCTTTGCCTCTATCTCGAGTGGGGTTGCTGTCTGGGGTTTAGTCCCATCCCTCGAGCGTATCTACGAAGGGAGGGCAGAAAGAGAGCATTGGATAAGTTGGACGAGAACGACGGTCAAAGAGAAACAGCATGACAAAGAAAAGGGAGGCAGGCTATGGGGGCATGAAGGATGAAGGACGAAGGACGAAGGATGAATGAATGAATGATCACTTGTATCATTGTATGAGTATATTTATCATCATGTGCTCTTGGGAGTAATCTGAAACAGGCATGTCATTCATATTCCATAATTCACTCTTCACTCTTCACCATCGTCAGCTGCTATTGTTCCATTACATAGGTTCCTAGCTATTTACCGTAATCTCGCGTCAATCGTTTTATCTTTCTATCTACACCAACCATATATATATAATAAATCTATATTCAACCCGTCCTCTTCTCATACAACCACACCTCACCTGCAAGTCACAGTACAGTATCATAATACGCATACAAAGCATAACCCGTATAATCCATACCATTTACTTATCGCTAGGCACTAGGCAAGAAGTGTGATTCACAATCAATCACTCACCGCTTACGCTACTTAGCCACCTGCACTTAGGCAGGCTTTATAGCCTTTAATAATACGTTATTAGTCTCTCTCACTCTCTCCATTACATCTCCCTCCCTACCTACTCCTTCACACTACCTTTCCCCTCCATCCTCCATCCTCCATCCTCCATCCTTCATTACATCAACATCACAACATAGACAAAATCAACTCTTTCAAACCTGTTTACCTTACAACAATCATCCAACAACTCTTAACCAACAAAACATCTAATAACTCATTGCAAAATGCGATCCAAGTTTAAGGACGAGCACCCATTCGAGAAGCGCAAGGCTGAAGCTGAACGCATCGTAAGTCGCATTCCAACCTCCTAACCATTACCTCCTCTTCCCCACCATCACTATCACGATCGCATCCCCCAAACCCTCAAACCGACTTATTGCACCTGCACTCCTTTTACCACAACCCGACTAACTTTTGCATCCAGCGTCAAAAATACTCCGACCGTATCCCCGTAATCTGCGAGAAGGTCGAGAAATCCGACATCGCCACTATCGACAAGAAGAAGTATCTCGTTCCCAGCGATCTCACCGTCGGTCAATTTGTATACGTTATCCGCAAACGTATCAAGCTTTCCCCGGAAAAGGCCATCTTCATTTTCGTCGATGAGGTCTTACCGCCTACTGCCGCTTTGATGAGCTCCATTTATGAGGAACATAAGGATGAGGATGGGTACGTTCTCCATTATCTACTTTTTATAACGTCATACCGCTCTATCGTCACCGTTATCGTGATTATCGCGATCAAACCAAATCGATTCCAACATAACACCATGTTCATGAACGAACAAAGAAATCCCAAATGATTCTATAATGTAAATGCTAACTTAACTACGAAATAGATTCCTATACATCTCATACTCGGGCGAAAACACCTTCGGTGAAGCTTTGGAAGAAGCCAACTAAATCCCGCTTCTTTAGACAATTCAGTACAACTCATCATAGGCGTTTATAAGGCGAGGCGGTGATGGATAGGCAGGGCAGTGTGACTACATTACAACCTGGGGCAGTTTTTCTTATTTACTCGTCGACTTACAAGTTTTCCCCCTCAAACACCTTGGAGCGTACCAACCAACCATTTCTCATCTACCTCTTCGATCATCCTAAGCGCCTCCCTCACGGTTTGCAGCAAAGGAGATCAGTAAGAAAAGACTGATTATCTGTATATGGGTTAATGGAACAGTTGTGTATGCTCTTGGGAAGTGGAAATTTCGGACTTCGATGTTGTGAATTATTCATAGGGGTTGTTATCCTTTCCTTGTTTCATGCTTTTAGTGGGAGGGGTTTATTGGGAATAGGGACAATATGATACGATGCTTTCTGCCAACACATACATGGTTTCACAAGGTGCTAGGTACACGTGAAGTCTTTAGATTCGTGATCTACTGTCTTTCTGCCGTTCCAGTGAGACTATGATTTGAGGAGTGATTGAACATGCTTGTATTGAATCGTGAAGTTTACAAGGTTGGAGGCCATCCATCAATTCCAACACGCATTGATGATGTCATTTGGTTCATGATTGATCTCTTGTAATTTTGACTATCTCTCTGTCCTATACTAATCTAACCTCTAACGAATGTGCAATTATCCCTCCGTAAGCCCAGAGAGCTTGGTAGTGACTTCAAGCTATTGGATGATCATAATTTCATACTCGATTCCAACACTAACAATACCAGTTGATAATAGAGCCCTGTGATACCCCTTCATAACCATATTTCTTTCATTGTGAATTCTCCATCGAACCAGCACCTCACATGTCTTATGCACAATATGCGATCTTTTCATCTCAATAGTACGCCCTCGAGTAATAAACAATGCCTCAGTATGAGCAATTAGTAGCAACAACATCTTCAACAATCAAACAGTCTCTTCTCATTGCGTACCCGATCTTCCAGATCTTCCAATCGTTCCGAAAACCGAACTCAACTTCTTCTTGAGAGCTTTAGGGGAACCCTCGATTCTCTTGCCAATATTGGCGAATTTATCACTGGCTCCACTTGCCCGGCTTCCTTCTGTCTTGCATGATTGTTGGCTTTGGCAGGCACTGCCACCACTAAGAGTACCCGTAAGAGGGGCTCCACCGACAGAACTAGCTTCAGATTTGCGTGATTGTGATTTGGAACCCGGGGTACTACTGCTGCCATCACTGGGATCATGGCTAGAGCTACTCGAGGATTCAAGGCGACCAGATTCAGACTGTGTAGCTTTAAGAGGAGTTAAAGAAGGAGGATCGTGGAGAGAGAAGAGAACGTGAGAGTCTGGATTCTTTGGTGGAAAAACACAAGAACTTTTGTAAGGATAGCTCTTGGCAGCTTCGAGTGGTGAAAATGGAGATTGGCTCATGGAATCTCTATTGGAATTATGGGTATTCTTAGTCTCTTGATTGATATTGAAGTAGTCGGAACCTTCACCAGATTTGAGATGTGGAGACGATGGACCAGGTTCAATACCCTGGGAACATAAAATGTTCTTCAAGCACTTTAAAGAGACTGCTTCGTCGTGAAGGTTAGGAGCATTTGGAGAATGATATGTTTGTGAAATTGACGTGCTACGGGACGCAGCAGGAGCCTTCTTGGATGACGGAGAAGCCTTCTTATAATCATCATTCCAGAACTGGTTCTCAAATTCTTCAAGGCTAAGTTTGTCAACCATGAACGAGTCGTCAACGTCGGAGGAACAGTCTTGTTGGATGCAAGACCCGTCAAAAAGCTTCGTATGTGACTTCCCAATGAGCTTTCCCTCATCCTCAGAAGGGATACTGTCAATATCTTCAATTCTCATTGAAATACCTTGTTTCTGAAAGGAAACTTGTAACTGCAGCTTCTGGAAAGTCTTGATAAAATTATCTTGCTCAATCTTGTCCATCCATTCAAAAGACTCCAGATACTCTTGAGTTAGCTCAAAGGGAGAGATACCAGCGTTTGAAAGCTTTTGACGTGCAGCGCCCGCTTTTTGAAGTGCTCTTCTATGTAGAATTGGAATGTTGGTATCCATCCACTTGGTCGTATCGTTACCCTGACTTAACACCAACTTTACAAATTCATCCTCTGTAAGATAGGTTGGATGAAGACCTTTTGGCACAAGAATTTCCCAGGCGCAGTTCCAAAGAGGTCCTTTGCGTACAGCGTATTCGTGTCTCGCCGAATTTGAGTTAACAGTAGTGATAAGTTGACTATAATAGACGTGCTGATCTGCGTAGTCGAACTCATCGATGTCAGTGAAAGAAGATGTGTCGAGGTTAATCGCAGTGGATGGTTTTTTGAGTCTCATTGGCAACACAATCATATCTTCAAAGTTGAGTCGGAAGTCCGATGACTGTCTTCGAAGATTGTAATCCGAGGATCCGTAGACCATGTCGGGATCTTGCTCATAAAGGTCAAAAGCCATACAATCATCATGATTGGGCGGTCCAACGGTGGGAGCGTCCACAGATTTTGTAACATCAGAAGATCCGCCATGTCCAGCAACTACGTTGCCCTTTTGACGGTGAGGCTTATGCGAAGGCGAAGCAGGTGTTGTTCGAGTATCCGCGCTGAGCTTCTTTGGAAGACAGGTAGATGGTGATTTGCCAGAAACGGCTTCTCCATTGACCAAGTCATGATTTGCCTTTGAATGGCTTTTCATGTACAAGTAAGAATCTTCGCTACCTTCTGCCATTGAAGCGTTCAGAGATCAGGATTGTATGAATATTGTAAAAGTCTTTCACTATCCAATGCAAAGAAACTGCGTGAAGGATAGGAGACGGACTGAGATTAAAGTGCTGACAGTTGCACTACTGCTATTCCAGGAATGCAATTTGGTGAAATACTTGTTGTTGTATGATAAATATTTGTCTAAATGGAAAGAAAGTCTTAAGATATAGAGCATGACACGCGCCTTCCTTGAAGTATTTGGTGCATGTCGACAAATCGAGGGCTCCTTCCACAACTCTTAATTCTGTTTCGCCAAAGGATCATTCGAACGAGGAAAGCCGATTCTTCTATATGACGTGTGTTATTGAATGCTCAAGAGGGATAGACGTCCAAACTACGTACCTGAATGCAGAATCGATTGTTTGCTGAGTGGTGCGCCCTTGCTCCTTTTCTTCCCTGTTGATGCGGGTCACCGTTGCCCCTACCCCAATAAATATGGCAAAGATTGGATCACCAACTCTGGATATGAGATATGTTGGAGTAGGCATGATGATGCTTTCACGTGTGATTTATTACGGTGTATGTATGGAGATTTTGTGTTTGTGGAAAGTTGATGATTAAATAAGTTGAAATTTGTGGATACAGAAATTCCCGGCTATTGCCGAGATGCCATAGCTCCTTCATGGAGGGGTAATAAATGATGAAGTAAACTAGGGAAGCCATAAAATTCTACTATTACTTTCTACCCAGATTTGCATAACACGGTGAGACTTCTGGATTTCCAGAACAAGCTTATCAGACAATGAGAAGTGGGAGGCTGATAAAGTTATAAGTTTCAACACCACTCGCAAAATACTGCTGGGTATGATATAGAATGCTCATCAGCCCCAGTAATTAAGTCACGCAGTGATTCACAGGAAAATACGTAACAGCAATAGTTTAGGTATCTATTCCGTTTATCATTGTCATTGTCATTTGAGTCGAGTGATTTGCCCTCCCATATATCGACTCCCAGCTATCTACAAGGAGGGTACAATATATCGTTTTGTATCATTAAACGCCAGTTTTCCATCCCATCCGTCTTGGTATTATTACATTACGAGGCTCAATTGCACACGAACATTCTATTTGGAAAGAGCGATATCAAAAGCAGGGATTAAAGTTTGTGCAAGCCAGAAAGAAAACACCAATTTTGGTCCAGTCATCAATAGCTATTAGACGTTAGTGTCGTTACTTAACAATGGGTGAGATCCTAGCATACCTTTGGTGTTAAACCTTTGAAGAAACTAGTCATGCCCTCATTCTTCATCATGCTTGACACAATTCTGAAACCACTTTCTGGGTTCTCGAAGTTACGGTTTTGAATACGAGTCTTGATAACATCGAGAGGGGCGGAGACGACAAGAGATGCAGAAGCACCGGCGATAGAAGCGACGAAGTTCTGGAACCAGGTGGCCTTGTTGTAATCGTTCAAATTGAAAAGGTATCCCTTAGCAAAGGCAGATCCTCCGAAGAGCTTTGAACTATATTAGCAGCCGTCCAAGTAAACAAGAGTAGTAGGGGAACTCACAGCAAAGGATCCTGGTGCGTTTCTTGCAGCGGTCCATTGCCAGCCTCTGTACAATCCAAACCCTTCATCTCTAACAATTCTGACAACACCTCGTCCTCTGAAAGCTTCAGGGTTTGTCTGACGCTTGATCTTGAGAACGTCGAGGGGAAGGAGGACAATCTCTCCGATTCCAACAAGACTTCCTGCTACTGAACTCATCATCGCCTTTCCAGTCTTTTTTCCAAATGTGTTTTCGAAAGTACTACCGTGGTGTGTAGTAAGATAATCGCGAACAAATGGCTGTCCACCATACTTGTAGACTCTTTGTAGGACTTTGTATCCTGCAGCATATCCTAGACCCGGGAAGAGAGAAAAGAATTTGGTGCCGACAGATGCTGTTGCCTTGTCCTTGAAGATAACTTCTGCCAATTTGCCCTTGGTCTGCGGTGCAAGTAATTAGTATGGAATGGTAGAAAAGTGCATTGACGGGGGGTTATACCGATCCCTGATTGCTCATCAATCTCTTTGCGATTGTGTCGACCTTTGATGGGTCAGTAAGTTCATTTTCAATGAGGGTTCTTGGTGTGTCTATACAGGATGAAAGACAGCAAGTTCAGCAATACCTGCAGATCCTACGCATAGTGTCAGTGATTGCTCGTATCTAGACTAATCCGAATTTTTTTACCTGAGCCCAACAATCTAGCTAATGTAGATTCTGACTTATAGCCTTTAGAAGGCGATGTAGCAATTGGAGACATTATGGCGGCAATGACAAAATCAAATAGAAAATGCTTCAAAATCAACTAAATGAGTGAAGTATTTGAAATTGCCCGAGGCTTCGAATTGTTCTATTCTTCAACGATTGTGGAAATAGAAAAATATTTTGTCTGATGTTATTCCCAAACTTTTTTTTCTTTGGACCTTTAGAAAGCCCTTGTGAGTTGTCCGTGCGCACCAGGTACAATTAGCACGAAGTCGGTATAGTTTGCCGTGGGGTATGAAACGTAACTGGCGAAACTGGTTGATAATATCTTTTAGATGATCAAGATAACAGGTGGGAATTGAGCATTGGAGGGATTGATATTGTTTGATGAGACTTGAGTGATTAACCAATTTTTTTTAGTAATATTCTCAAGGAGTTTCTGGTGTTGACTGAAAAATATTAGGTAGGTAGATAATTAGGTAATATTGTTTGGATTCAAGGGGGAACAATCAGAAGCGAAACAATAGTATTATAAGCTTCACACCTACTTACAATTTGCAAATTTGGAGAATATTTACCTAAGCAACTAATCTAGGCTATAAATGAACCTATGGTATCTCAAAGTAATGAGTCAACTGGAAATAACCATTGCTGCTCGACTATACTAGAACGCCTTTCTTTATGCAGTAGATGGCGCCGCCCCGGTGTGAAAAATCAAGAACGCTAAAGCCCCGAACCAAAACCATCCATACGAGTTAATAATCTTGAAATATGCCAACCAATTCGTCGAGTCTACAAATCTGTCCTAACAAATCTTCCTCCTTCGCCCGAACCTCACGTAACTGGTTCATTTGTTCAGGTCGAAGAAAGGCCTCCTCTTGACCTTGAACATCTGTACGCTCTGATAATGCAATGATATCTGCTTTGCGTCGCTTCTCTACATCGAGTCGTTGAAGACACCTCGACATAGCCTTGTAGGTTCGATCCAACAAAAGTGAGGTAACCCGGTCTTCATCACAAAACCACAAATGTATAGTACGCACAATCAAACGACCAGCATCCCTGGGGACTTCCTGAATATCAACCATACCATGCATTTGCATGTTCACAAGTGTAGTACGGGAGTCCTGCTGCTTGATCAACGCCAACTTGGCAATATGCTTTTCTTCAAGCTTTCCCATCTTCCTCATAACTCGTACGAGTCGATGTCCAATTTGGCCAAAATTCTCATATATAATGGAGTCGAGTTCGGATTCGCGAAGTCGGTCAATCACACGCTCAAAATCTACCGTCCATTCACCCATTTGCCGAGCACCACACTTTCGTAGTAGTTGACAATCATCAGTGGCTAACAGTTGGAGATGGCTCATTACATGCATCATTCGGGCCTGGCGACTCTCTGTTGGGGGAGGAGATCTGTCTCGGTCTTTAAAAGTGACGGCTCGCTTGGTTGTGTTTGCTCCGGGTTGATCCGAAAATGGATCATCTTCGTCAACATCCATTGCATGACCGTTTCCATTCGTGGAAGGCTTGTGATCATTTTCTGACTCCTCATCAGAACTCGCCACACCTTCTACTTCTGCTTCATCTTCAGCTTTTCTTTTTCTGCCATTCTGAAGTTTGTCAAGTCTAGAAGTATCGATATTCTGACTAGTAGCTTTGCCGATTCCAGTGGATACGTTGATTGTCTTACTTAAGGCATCAGTCAACTCTTGTGTTGTTATTATGATTGAAGGTCCATCAGCGTCATCCACAGCATCGTCAATTCTCGGGTCGGGTCGACATCTGGGGATCTGTTCTGCCATAAGTCGAAGAAGTTCCGCATAGATATACGATGTGGTTACACCAATACGAGAATTCGCAAGCTCAACAAGTCGTCGATTTCTCATAAAGACAGTACACTTCTCATGGTTGATTCGCAAAACTAAATTTCCCTGAACATTATGTTAGCATGCAATCTTAGATAGCCATAGAAAATACAAAAGCCTCACATCAAGCCTGCTACTTTCGTCGTCGCCAAAGTCATACCCATTAGTTGCACCGCCATTGTGAGAAAGTCTTCTTCGTTTCGAGGCATTGCCGTTCATATGGCCATTGGTAGATGAGCGATTGTAACCAACGGGTTTCCAATTTGGAACCTGAGCTCTCAATTCTTGTAGCTGTCCTCGTATTCTCATCCTTAACTCGTCTTTTTGCTTCGTTCCTCTCGTGGCTCCCCCATAACTATCCTGAAGAAGCGCCTTTTCAACCGCATTGTAACTATCCGTCGGACTTCGAAACATATTCTGGCCAACAGGTTGAATAAATCCTTCTTCCAACAATTGGATCAATGTATGATTCAATTGCCCTGAGGGGTATGAATGAAAACCATTGCCATTCGTCGCGCCATTGCTTCCATTGCCATTGGCGTGTGGTTCGTGGTTCTTGTTTAACTCTGCGATTATGTCGGATATTTTAGCGTGGCCCAAAAGTACCAATTGCCCCATAATCTCGGCCGCAACAGACCCAAATCGTTCTTCTGCGATTTCTAAGATTTTCCCAGATCTAACCAACGCATACGCGGCATCGATATTTGCTTCATAATGGGTGTCACTGCCTTCTGAGTTATGGTAAACCAAATTTTGTCGAACTAGGACTGTTAATCCAAGCTTTAATTGTCGCGTTGTGAGTTGAGTGTGTCGTTTGAGCGCATTCATAGGTAATCTTCCCCGTCGAAGTAAAATGGTGAAAATGCGCTACATGATGTCAGACTATACAACAGCAAAACATTTTCTTCAGCCTTGTCATTTATGCAAGGCTTGGTTCAATATATTTTTGATAGATGGAGTGAGCGGTGGACTTACAGACGACAGTTCTCCATAAATATCATCGACGAGCAGTGAGCAAAGCTCAACTGCATGTTTGGACTGTCCATTGAGTCAGCTGGTTACGATATAATGCGTAGTCTTGTAATATGTATCTTGATGCGAATAGCAGGCGGCAGCGATGACTGTGAATTAAAGCAATTGAACTTACTTTAGACATAATCTTTGTTGCTACTAGAGGATGATTTCAGTATCCCTAGAGCTTCCACAATTACTACCGATATTTCATTGACAAAATGGAAGATGTTGAATGAAATTGTAGAATAGGTAGAAATTCCAGATTGTCGAATACTCAGATTATTACTTAGAAATTTTGAGGTGGGGGACCAATTGTCGAATGGGCAAATCAAAATGGGAGGGGATTGAATTACACAAAACACTAAACTATATTTAGACTAGCGCAATTGTTCCGAGATCTTCCAGCGAAAAGAACTGTAGGATATTGGTATTATTGAACGTCTTGATCTTCAAAAAATACCGAGTCTCCCCTCCTCATACCAATATATCCAAACAATGATCTCACGGTCGGCGATTGGAAGACACGCACAGCTTGCTGTTCGCAGGCAATGCTGTGCTCAGCCAGCTAATCGTCGTGGCCTTGCTGCCGTTTCCTCCGGGTCGACTTCATTTTCATACGAATCATCAGATGTTGCTGGAGTTAAAGTCGCAAGCAGAGATGTTGCTGGAGCCACCACAAAACTCGCTGTCGTTGCTAAGGCTGGAACAAGATATCAGACTGCACCAGGTTTGACATCAGGCTTAGAGCGATTTGCATTCAAGGTAAACTTCAAACACGAGCACCAACTTTCGCACTTTATTGTATTGTGTAAGATACTGACTTATATTTTACAAATTAGAACACCTTGAAGCGATCCGCTCTCCGTATCTGCAGAGAATCTGAACTCTTGGGCGCACAATTGAACGCTTACCACACCCGCGAGGCACTCGTCGTTGAGGCCAAGTTTCTTCGGGAGGATTTACCATACTTTACCGAGCTCCTTGGTGAAGTCATTTCCGCGACAAAGTATACTTGTAAGTCTAGATTTGAGAAGTATTCATAAGGGCGCCAACTGACTGTCCATAACAGCTCATGAATACCATGAAGAAGTCGAGCACCAGATTAAGTTGGGCCAAAAGAAACTCCTTGGAAGTGTATCCGAGCTTGCTATCAACTCAGCACACGGTGTTGCATTCCATAGAGGACTTGGAACGCCTCTCTTCCCATCTTCATCTACACCTCTCACAAAATACTTGAGCTCAGACTCCGTCAGCGAATTCTCAACCCAAGCATACTCAAAGCCAAACATCGCCGTTGTTGCAAATGGTGCCAGCCAGGCAGATTTATCGAAATGGGTAGGAGAGTTCTTCACTGGTGCTCATGCCGGACAAGGTCTCTCTGGTCCTGGTGCCACTAAATACTATGGTGGTGAGGAACGTATTGCCCATGGCTCGGGTAATTCATTTGTTCTCGCTTTCCCTGGATCTAGTTCCTTTACAGCAGGAGAATCATACAAACCCGAATTCTCCGTCCTCGCATCTCTCCTCGGTGGAAAATCAAGCATCAAGTGGTCCACTGGATTCTCAATCTTATCCAAGGCTGCATCTTCATTCCCAGGAGCCAGCGCCACAGCTACCAACTTTGCTTACTCTGATGCTGGACTTCTGGCAATTCAATTCAATGGTTCTGCGTCTGCTGTCAGATCAGCTGCTATTGAGGCTGTCAAGGCCCTCAAGGCAATTTCTGAAGGCTCCATCAGTCAAGAAGATTTCACAAAGGCTGTCGCTAATGCCAAGTACAACGCATTGGAGGAAGGCCAAAACGTTGAGGCTGGTCTTGTCTTGACTGGCTCTGGACTTGTCCACGGCGGCAAGGCATTCCAAATCGACGAAGTTGGCAAGAGCGTCGAATCTGTCAGCATTGAGAAGTTGAAATCGGTATGTACCTCTTCATTACTCATACGGCGCGATACTAATGTTTATTACAGGCTGCAAAAGCTATTTTGGAGGGCAAAGCTACAGTTTCGGCAGTTGGTGATCTTTATGTTCTTCCTTATGCAGAGGAGCTTGGTCTTTCAGTGTAAAGCTAGATTTAAAGATGGGATAACGGGGTGTATTATCAAAAGCTCTTAGAGTGTATTGTAGATGTGATGCTTGCTGTGAATATATGATTGATTTCCTTTGATGCGAATGAACCAGACATTGAATGCCTATCAAGTATAATTTTAAAATGTTAGACTCAAGAAATTTTGTAGCCAGCCAGTTCTGTTCTGAGCAAGCCGGCTCGGAATATTAATATCACGTGATCTCGGAAATTTCTCCAATTCTTCCCGCGCTCCACGGAAGGTCAAAGGCACGGCAGCAACCTCTCTTCAAATTACATCGTCCCGATTCACATATCCCTCATCTTACAAAATGGCATTTGCGTGGAAAGCCTCAGGTCTCACGTACGTAGTCGCAGTTCCGCGGCCTCCTTGGAACTCTCTTGTTTGGCGCAATGGAGGGCATTGGGCGCCGCATCGGGGAAGACTTTTACTGACGTATTTCTGGATTACAGCTACAACAAGTACTTGTCCGTCGCCGCACGAACTGTTCGAAGAAGTTTGAAAGATGACAAACGATTGGTCGCTGAGCGCAGAGGAGAGATGGAATTGAGATTCGCCAAGTGGAACGTAAGTGACTCCTCGAGTCGCGGGGATTAAATTGAGGGAGGTTGACTAACGAGGACTGTTGGAACAGAACGGCAAGCAAGGCGAAGTCAAGAACGTTGCGGAGGCCAATGCTGCATCAATGGCAGAGGCTACTTCATCTTCCTAAATATGAACAAGGCACTTCTAAACGCCCCGGTGGGAGGAGGGGATAGAGCTGTGCGAGAAATGAATGGCAGTGTGAACTTGTACATTTGTATCATTCGGGGCTATTGAGCCAAGGCAATTGAAAAGTCTCATTACTCTCGCAAATTCTCCAGTCTATTCTATATTCTGCATGATTCCATCTGGACGACTCGACATCTCCAAAGCAGTTTATATTAGCACCTTTCATACTTTATCAAATGAATTGTTTGAACCCCCCATAAACCCTGTTCGTGATGTATTAAGGTGACAATATTATATAGTCTGGCCTAGTTATCATACTCATTCTTCATGCATGTCGTAGCACATATTTAACCCATCACCCTAAAGTTGAATATTATAATCGAGTAGCACAGAGACGACATTGATGTGTGTGAAACAAGATTAAATATTTGACGTCCATCAAAATCATGAAATAGCCTCAATACAGTGTAAACAAATACTCTTCCAATGTTAAACTAGTTTTCTGTAATTACTCATTGTCCTCTTGAATATGAAATACTGCACTCATGCCACTTTCCGTAACAAGCGAGAACTCTATCTTTCTCGCAACATTGAAACGAAGGTGACGAATATTCCTCAAAAAATATATTTCGATGCTTTGAGCGATCATTTACAACAGCTACGGTAGAGCCATGCATAACAACGATGTAGCTGCTATCACGCAGCGTGAGTACCCTCTTATATGATGATACCTGTCGCTGACGGCCGCTTGCAGAAGTATCAGACCTTGACATTGATCAGGGTCCCAGTGACCCAGCAGCAATGATGGCAGCGCTCAATCCGGAACTACGACCCGCTCCCAAGTTATACAGCAAGGGAGTCAAGATTACAGATATTACTCAAATCTTCACAAATGCTGCTCACCGTGTGTTACCCATCACAAACCTGAAAGACTTTGGTATATATCACGTGCTAATGGCCTGCCATAGAGCTCGAAGTAGGAGACCTTGTTAAGGATCCATTTTTCACATTATTCGAGGCTGTTGCTGCTCTAGAGGTTTGTCTTTCATTTCTAGTGAATGGCTGAGCTGATCTTCGAGTACAGATCATGGATCCGAAAATGGATAGTGGTTATCTAGCTCCTGGAGAAACTATGGAGGATGACTACGATTTCGCTCAGGCGCTACTGCCAGAAGAAGTTTTGGGTATTATCGACCAGCTTCTTTGTCATGAGGTATGCCAATCCCAGACATAACCAGAATCTTAGCAGTCTGACTTCGAATAGATGGCTTGGCACATGGGACACCCACTTGCTCAAACAATCTTCACCAGTCTATACATTGATCGAATACTCCATCCCTCACCTTTGAGTCTCAACGAGACCCGGTTTGACAGAGATGAGAGCTGTGCCGAAGATGAGCCTTTGATGCTGCAAGTTTTGAGGGCATACTGTCTAGGCCTGATCAAAACTTGTTGGTATGTCAATAATCGAGTGAGGTCAGAGCATTTTTACGAGGTATTTACCGCTCTTCACGTAGTGATTTCATGTCACACTAATACGCATTTAGGAAGAAGATTTTGCGACCCATACATTCCATAGAAATCTCCTCGAGGGTATAGAGTATGATGAAGTACTTCGCTTCATGAAAGAGACTGTAGAATTAGTTTTGCAGGCTCAGGGCATACCCGAGGACATGAAAGAAGCTTTGTCGACTAGACTTAATTTTCGGCAGGCTTTTTTGAAAACTGTTGATACAGTAGAGTCAAGATCTCAAGATGCAAAGGAGTCCTGGCGTGAGACGCATTCGTTCATTTCTGATCTGACATCATCCGGTAAACTTGCAAAGCCCGTTCCGCAGTCATTCAGTGTGAAATTACAGAGGAAACTCGCGAGTACGGTTCCGCCACGTCCAATTGTTGTAGTGGGTCAGGAGAGTGCCTACGAACACTTGGAGAGGATGTGTAAGGATGGTGAAATTGCAGTTGATATACTTGATTATACAGATAGTCACAGTCTCATGGTAAGTGCAATATCACCTATGAGAATTATCTACTCTTTGGCTGATGATACATATGTAAGACTTTTGTTTCATTATTTCAAGCACGAAAGCCTCAACCATCCGTGTATATTCGGACTTTACTTCAGTATTACATGTTTGCAGATATGATAATACTGGGTAAAATGTCCATCCGAGAAGTTCTCGATGATGACCTAGCTAGTCTTACCTTACCCGCAAACCAGCTTCTCGATCGTATCAACGATGAAGTTGAAGTTACTCATGATCCAAGATTCCACATGGCTCAAAGAATGGAGTTATTTAGATCACGCGCGGCCAACACATACATAGACATCCTTCGGACCATGTGTCAAAGCCGATGTCGCATACGCCGAACACTCTGTCACACAATTGTTGACTGGGATAATCTCCAACTTGATGGTGAGGAAATTGATCAGGAACTGAGGGAATTTACAAAAGAAAAGCCATTCATAGATAAAACCTTATCACTTGATCCAATATACGCTTTCCCCCTATCATCATGGGCGTACTATTACAAGCTCCGCCAAATGGAATGGATAGTGCAGCTGGGCTTTGAACTCCAGGTTTACCAGCCAGATGAGTTATCAGGGATGTATTTTTACCTCAATCATCTTTGTAAGACGAGAAGTCGTCATCTTGAGCGTATTCGAAGCGAGGTCATGCGATCCTACTCTACACGTCGCAATGAATCGCAGCTTGATCCTGCTCAAAGAGAGGAATTTACCAATGCAATTTCATTCATTAACTTCTCCATGTTAGAAGTTACTTCAACGTATGGTTTCGCAGACGCACTATCTTCGTTGTTTGAAGCACTTCGCCGTCTGGATCTTATACCCATACCTCCGAGACCATACGGCAACGATGTAATGCGTTACGAAGTCCGCATGAAACCATTTTCTACGATCGGTCTCCCTGCCCCCTTATCGTTTGAATCTTTCACATACAACGTCACGCAGCCCAATGAGACCACTCTCGATTTACTTTTGATTGCTGGAGAAGCCACTGCTGCTGCTAAGAAAGGATTCGAGATACTGAGTAAACTCAATCCTAAAGATGCTTATTGTCGTGGATCTCATGAGAGTTGGCTGAAAGATATCAAGGACTGTTTGAAAGCGTGTATCTTTACTGGAATCTCGATTGCAGCGGTCAAAAAGGCCATTGAAGGTGCAGGCAAGGACAATAAAGTGAAGATACAGGTGGAGATACCCACAACAGGTAAAGGATATCATGATTGGTGGATCGTGCCTAAAGTTCTCCCCGATCCGAAAAGGTAATGATCAGTGATTGATTTTCATCTTTCGGGGACTCGTACTCTACTTGTTCAGAAGGGTTCAGAACGTCAGCCATGGACTTCGGAGGCTCTCTGAAAACCCTTGGGAAGGCGTCTGACAGATGCTAATCGTGCATGGCAAGATGCAAACCTTGTTACATCTTATGCAAACCCATCGGACTGAACTCCATCCTCCACGTCCCGTGTCTTCTCTTCTCTCATGAGGTTTTCAGACAGTCTGAGTAAATTAGACTGTGTGACACAGGAACTAGATAGATAATCTATACATATGGCATCCAAAAATTTGTAGCCCAAGTGCCATGACGAAATCTCACATCTCTGCATCAATTTGATTCACCTAGTAACATCATGCCACAACGTCGGAAATGCCACACCAAACTGTCACCACACCAAGACGCAGAATTGGATACAGACCCTGACTAAAATAATCGAAATCTAATTGATATTCCGATTCCGACGTCTTCCCAAATTTCGATTGCCATAAATACGAACCAATCGCGACCCGCGAGTCTGAAGCAACGATTTTCAAATATCACATCACGACCCCTTTTCCCTCTCCACCAATCCCACCCCTCCTCCTCCCCAAACTCCCACCTCACAATTGGAAAAAAAAATGGAAAACAGAAAATATTCTGTTGCACGTCTAAAATCTCGTCGGGCAACTCGCCGACAAAAGCCATTTTTCGATGATAAAAACTTTTCACGGCACTTTGTTTCTCTCATGTATTTTTTCTGGCGGGAAAGGGGCACATCGTTCGATGACCTGTTTCAATTGGGGGGTCGAATGACGGACGCGGACAGAGCGCCGATATCCATGTTCCAAGCGACGATGCGGATGTCCATTTTACGCCGTGGGTAATATTCTGTTGGGTTTATGTTTCGTTCCATTGGTAAAAACCTCGCGCTGTAGTAAATTTGTCATGGCCTTGCTTATGTGTTGTTGCATGCCATCGCATAGTCCCTTATTTGGCTCAGGGTCTGTTGTGCTGACATGATCACTTCTAGAGACATCATGGGAAATGAGAATCATGATTTTATCATTTATCTCAAATTGAGCTTCCAGCCATCTCTATCAGCATAGAGAGAAAACTTTGGCAGTCAAATGGTGGAGGTCTTGATCGGTTCCGTCATCCATCATACCACATAAAAAGCTGGAAGGCCATAATGACTGTATGGTGCCGATTTTGCATCGATTAAGTATGACAGAGAGTTTTGTGAAATGTACATATATGCATTTGTGATATAGAATACTAATCAACTTTTGTTCAGACCCATAGCGTCGTATCGTATAAAAGAGGGGGAGGGTATACGCAAAAGTCCCAACCAAAGAGAATCGCTCGATATTCATCCTTAATCAATCTACAACCCCAATCTTAGACATCTCTCTCCATATATCCATAAAATGCTGCCAAGTTGTAAATGCCAATTGCCAACTTGTTCTAAACTTTCAAAGTCCGTATTTGACCGTCTTTCTTGCCCCCAATAACGCATACGGAATATTCAGATCATGAATTCGTTCTCTCATCCAATAACCCGTCAAAAATGCAGATTCACACTACCCATACAAACAATTTCTCCCTTTAATGCTCCTATTTATGCATACTACCACCACCTCACACGTGTCAAATTCAGCGTCTTGGACCTGAGTTCACAAGTTGTCGTTGTTTGTTCACCCAACTCCTTGGGGCATCTTGTCTACGTTGCAGCACCACATGATTGCTTTGTAATCTGTTCGTAATATCGTACCAGGCAGTGGCCATCAGGTTGTTCTCGCGAATGAGGTTCTTCACCAAAACATCATTTGCAGCCTTCACATAAGTTGAATCAGTTTTCTGCACACACGTAGTTCACATAAATGATAATATGACTCTCGATATGGACACAATCGTTGATTGGAATAAGAGGTATAATATTATTTATGATGGTGCTTGTAAGAATAAAAAGTCGATACGGTACCTTTTGCGCTTCTGGGTCTTCTGCCAGGACGAGTCTTCGTTGAAGCTCTTGTATGGTCGATTCTTTCTTCTGGAGTTGCTGGAAATTATATTAGTCGATGCCTTTAGATCATGTTGGTAGAAGTTGAGAAGGTGATGGATTTGTTTGAGAGAAAGACGACGATGGAGGTTGTGCTACAGGCAATACACCAAACGCTGCCTGCTCCCTAGCAAGTTCTTCATCGTGCTGATCATGACCTGGAGCGCTTGACGCAGGTTCCTTGAGCTTTTTATTCCCGAACAATTTTCCGATTCGCTTGATTGCGGATTTCTTTTTTGGTGACGTTGGTCTTGATGTAGAAATATTCTCCTCTTGACTTACCTCTTTTAATGCATCAAGAGCTGTTGCAGATTCGGGGTCTTTGCCTATTCCTTCGATAGAACCTGATGGGTGCTGAAAAATAGTCTTTAGCTGTTCCGAGAGTTTATCTTTGGATTTTAATGCTGCAAGAAGGTGAGACTGCTGGTCAACGAATTCTGTTCTCAAATCATTATGCTGTGCCTGGAGAAGCGTCAAGTCCTTCTCATATGATGAGGCTACTAATTCATTCGCCTCCTTGAGCTGTTCCAATGCTGTGATTTCATCGGAATCCATAGCACTCACTATCTTTAGGTTAGCTGATGTTACACGCATACTAGAAGCTTGATCACCCACAATCTGCCCGTGCTCTCAATAAATCTCGCTCGCTGCTTGTAAGTTTGGCGGTAAGCTCGTTTATTGCGTGGTTCAATCTCTCGATCTCCTTTGTGGCGTCGCGATATAGTGATTGTCCAGAGGACTTCGCTCGTTCTCTGTGAAAATCATCGAGTGTCAGTTGAAAAGGTCCAATGTTCATCATTTTGTCGACTGCTATAACTAACGCTTCGTCTGTTGGGAGGAAAGTTCTGTCGCCCATGATAGTTGAGATTTGATCCTGAGAGATGGCGTGAGCCTCTTTCAACTCTTGGGTCTTCTCGCGAAGTCTCCGGATTTCCATTTCCGCTTTCTGCAGCTCGGCTCGAAGTTCAGCATTAGCTTTACCACCTTCATTACTTTTAAGAACCTGTAACTCCGCTTTCAGTCTGGATATCTCAAGCGATGGATTCGGTTCGTTTGGACTATCACTTCGATTAAGCTCATCTTCAAGGCTGAATCCACCACCCGACGGCTCTTCTGGCGAATGTGAGTCTACGCGTTCTTGAAGTTCGTTGATATACTTCTCATCATGTCGTTGTCTTTCAAGATGAAGTTCTATCTCCTCCATTCGCGACCTAAGTTCTTCTTCTAAAGCCATACCCTTATTTTTAAGGTCGGTTATGGTATTCTCCTGTCCTTCGAGCACTTTCATGTATTCTCTGCGAGTTGTTTTGAGCAATTCATTTTCCATATGAACTTTGTCATAGTCCTTTTGGTTTTCTTGTAGCACATCTAACTGCTCACGCAGTCTTGCGTTTTCCTTTTCAATAGCGTTTTGCTGGGCAAGTTTCTTTTCATAATGTTCGACCTTGTTTGCTCTCTTCAACAAAGCAGAATTCTCGACTTCGAGTTCCTTCAATCTGTCTTGAGTCTCCAAGTCTCGGGTATGTTTAATCGATACTAACTCTTTGTTCTTCAGTTCTCTATTTACCCGAGCGTCTTCAAGCTGCTGTTCCTGGTTGGCAATTAATTGTTCCGAATCTTCAAGTCTCTTTTCGAGTCTTGAAATATACTCGCTTTTGCCTCCGTGATTAACCGTTTCTTGTAGCTGCTTGATTAGTCGGTCTTGTTCCTTAGTCTCGTCTAGTAGATGATCTCGGCTTTCTGATAGATTTTCCAAACGTGTGATCAGGTCAGCATTACGTTTCTTCAATGCTGCATGTTCCATAGATACGGCAGAATACTTTTCTTCAAGATCCAAGGCGTCATATGGCTTGGCGATACGATGAACCTCTAAGTCCGGTAAAGCGATTGAGAGATCTTGCTCTATCTACGCAGCATCATGTTCAGCGGCATTCAATAAACCATACGAACAAATTAACTCACTGTGGCTACATGGGTCGCGATTACTGATTGCATATCATGGCTTAGCTTCGTTCGGACACGATCGATATATCTCAACTGATTAGGACCTTTCAAGGCGACCAACAGGAATATGGTTATAAGCTGGAATACCCTGTTAGTTATGGCGATATTGTCTCTTGTTCTCACGTTTCCTACTACCTTCGTCGATTCGGTGGGATCCGAGTATTGTGCCAAAGCATTGAAGTCGATTGGATACTCGACAACCGCCGCCTTCACCCAATTATCACAGTGCTCATGAGCATATTTCAGGAGATTTTTGTAAACGGCCTCCAAGGTCTGTTTGGCGGAAATCCACTTTGTAGAACTCGTTGTTTTCGAAATATCCTTAATGGCATATGCGGGGTCGAAGTCCTCTAGATCAAACTAAATTAGCATCCGTATCGAGGACCTGTATAAGATGGTCGATCATCTAGAACGTACCCAGCATATCAGAAAATATAAGGCCATCAGTCAAGTCTTCTATTGACTTGACCTTGTTCAACACGGCAGGAAAGGTCTTGATCTAATTGCGAGTAGATGTCAGTAGTGAAAGAGGAGCGCGTGAAGAATAGTGTTGAATCGCATACCCATGCCAACAGAACTGCCCTTGTGGTGTCATCGGGAGGCTCCAAACTGGAGGGCATTTTTCCTGTGTTGACAGAAACCCGTTATGTTGTGGATTTCGGCGGTGTAAGGAGATGCGAAGAAGTTGAGTGAGGCTTGAAGTCTTATCGTGCGTGCAGGTGCAGATGCAGGTGCACGTAAATTTCTAGATTACACGAAATTGTATTTTTAGTGATGGACCCTGGGAGACTGGATGGAGACTGAAGACTGAAGACTGGAGACTGGAGGCTGGGAGCTGGGAGCTGGGAGCTGTGGGATTTTGGATGGAAAGATTTTGCTTTGTTATAGACCTGTATAGTTTTAAGGTTATCAGCAATTGAGAGAGGAAAAGCTTGCAACTGGGTTCTCGCAATGGTTTTATGCTTTTTATTTCCCATGTTTCATTGTCTCCAAGTACACTTTTATTCAATTGCACTTTCTGCTTGTGTTGTTAAGCTAAAAGTCCAGGCTCGAGTCCCCCCTGTCGAACATCTCTTTGACTGTGGGGTCAATTAACAGTAACAATCGATTATTTTGCGGGGGAATACACACAAAGGAAAAGGAACTCTTCAAAGGATCTTGAGTATATGAGTAGGGAAGAGCATGGGTAGAAGTCCGTTTGCAGCTACAAAGATATATCAGAAGACAAGAAGTTTGGAGACATTTGAATGCTTCCGCATGCACTCTAGCCCATGAAAGTATTGGTTGAAGTGTACCTAAATATAACTATGGAAGTTTGAAGTTTGCACAATTGACCATGACCGAAGACCTGAGCAATTGATAAGTAGGTAGATGGGGAGAAGTTGATCTGGTCAACTTAAGATAGAAAGTCTACGTAAATTTTCACTACAAACAGGAAAGAAATTGTATGTGATACAGTTAGACACTCATATTGCTCTGAGTTGCTTAATTAGACAGCATTCGATTCATCCATTTCACGTTCAGCTTACCCGAAAACAAACCCCCTGAGTACGCATGTTGTAAAAGGGTAGGTAAGTGAGAGATTATTAGATTTCTTCTGTAGTCTGTAGTGATACTCAAGTTGGCTGCCCTGATTCTCAAGGACGCTGTCGTTGTCCGGCCGATTACCGTTTTTCCCAAATCATTCTATATAAAAGTCCCAAGACCATTTCGACTCCATTTCCCTAATGCCTTCCATATACACTGATCCTATTGACGAGGAACCACCAAACTCCTCGATAATACCCAGTACCCCTGATGAACGTTACGTATACACCGTCGATGGGTAGAATTTCCTGAATGCGCCTATTTCCAATTTCATATCGTTTCGCCATCAAATTCCATTCTTAGTTATTGGCATTCACAACCTGATCCTCTTCGATAACGGCATGGTAATCGTTTCCCCATGCCTGAACAGTAACAAGGACTTGAGCTGGAGCTTTGGCAGCGAAGCCTCTGTTAAACAAATTAGATACAATCGTAGACAATGGGCAATAAGCATGCTTACTTGATAAGGTTGTATTCATGTGTAATAGTACCTCCAGCTTTTTTGATCGCATCCATCGCTTGCTGTACTACATCGTTTGGAGTATCGTCCGGATACGAAACAATGACTGATTTTTGAGGTGCTGCGCTCAACCCAGGAATTGCAAATAGGGAAATGGCGAGTAGAGCGAGACTTGTAAACTTTGTAATGAACAACATGTTGATAAAAACTTGGATTTTTTTGTATGAATATTGCTACGGTTCGACTGTTGATTAATCGTTGATTAAAGCTTTCAATCAGAAGTCAAAAGACGTGGATATGGGATGAGGACATACGGAAATGGATGTATGACGATATCGATTAGGTGTGGCGCTAGCGGACCGATACCTAGCGTGCTTAAGTAATTGATTGTCTCTTAGTGCCTCAGCCATTCACTAGTTCAATTTGCCTATAAACTTTCAGGTAAGTAGCGTGAGTGCAAGACAATTAAATCAACATCGTCGCGTTTCTGCAAACAAACGTCTTTGATATTCAACTTCAAAGCAACGTGAATCCGCGAACACATATCAAGAATACAACCAATTCGACCTTCCTTGTCATCTGCCAGGGCGACGTCGACGGAACTAATTATAAATTGCGTGAGATCTGACTTGGGGATTGGGATAGGAGGACAAAGGCGTGGGGCATCAAGCTATCTATAAGGACTGGGCCTCATAGGAAGAGAAAATTGAATACAGAGAGTTTGAGGGTTACAAAGGGTTTTCAGAGAAATTGGCAATCATCAAATACACACTTCTAGTTCTTCTCGAGTTGAATACTTTTGCATGGTACTAGTTAGCTGTTGTTTAAAAGCTCCTTCTTCTTTAATCGAGTCGTGGAGCTTGGTGGTTTTTCACGACAAAGACCTTTCTTTTTCTGTGGCTGCCTTTCATCATCAAGATCATCATTACAAGTCTACGCACCTTTGCAACCTTCTGCGGCTTCCCTTATAGCCCATCATGTCATTTGGAGTCCCTTCTGATGAGGTAGCGGAGGACTACAAAAGAGCCCTTGAAGATTTGACTATGAATTCGAGATATGAGATCAGCAATCTAACCGTTATAGCAAAAGAAAACACCGAACATGCTTTGGCCATTTCAGAGGCATTGAAGAACCATATAAAACAGGTAGGATAAATATTCTCATTTCGTAATGCTAGTAGAGTCTAGTAGCTATAGTCGTGCTTTGCTTTGTGCCTACATTTTGCTTCCATTACTTACGAATCAATGACAGACTTCTCCGCAAAAGAAATTACCTGCTTTCTACGTCCTCGATTCTGTAGTCAAGAATGTTGGAACACCTTATACCCTCTTCTTCGGTCGACAACTTTATTCAACTTTCATGGAGGCGTATGCTTTGGTTTCTCATGATGTGCGAAGGAAAATGGATGAGATGTTGAAGACATGGAAAGAGCCTGTGCCTGGCTCTATAGATACACGACCTGTATTTCCTCCAGAAGTAACTCGCCCCATCGAAAATGCTCTCATAAAAGCTAGAACCTCAGCTCTCCAACAAGAGCAATTGAGGAGTCAACAGCAGTTAATGAATCGAGGTCGATCTGCCGTAGGTCAGACTCCCTATCGCAACACACCAACTCCTCCAAACCAATCCCGTCAACCTCTTTATCCACCTCCCGGAAATTCTGGATACCCTCAACAATACCCTCCTCCAGCAAATGGCCAACAGTATAACAACCAAGCCAACGGTCATCTGCAGCTTGGACTTCCTCAGGTATGTGAAGTATTCTAACATTCCTGCTTGGTACTAACATTCTCAAGCGACCACCTCCAACTCAATATTCTCAACAGCCAGGTAGCTCGGCATCCTGGCAGCAGTCGCAGCCTCAAGGTTATCAGCCACCAGAGGCAAGCGTAGATATGTTGAATAGGGACATCTCCAATCTCATTGCTTCTTCAAAGGCAGAATTTGCCCAGAGTCCATATGATAGTAGCATACAAACAAGACTGAAAGCCTTGCTTGATTTACAGACCATTCTACAAACTCAAAGGCTTCCACCTGATCAAATAGCAATGATAAAAGAACAAGTTGCACAACTATCTGGGCCTCCCCAGCCAGCCCCTAAAATTCCATCCCCTAGGCCAGCACCTGTAGCTACGCCAACACCCCAACCTCAGCCGCAGCCAACCTTGAGCTCTTTGCTAGGCCCTGGTGGGCTGGCTGCTCTATTAGCGCGACAATCTGCAACACCACAAATTCCCACGCCCCCTCCCCCTCAAGCTAGTATCGCGGTCCCGTCGCCTCAACCACAACTTGCACTACCTCTACAGCTACCCTTTCAACCAGCTCCCTCCGCCCCTGTTTTGGCATCTGTTCCAAAACCTGCAGCTGATCCTAACTCATTATTGGAAAGACTTCGGGCTGCTGGTATGCTACCTGCAATACCAGCAGTGTCAAGCACACCCACTCAACCACCAAGTGCTGTAGGTAGTGCTAATCCTCCCGGCTTCCCTCCATCTCTACCTTTCATAAGTGCGCCCCCCGTGTCAAGAACGCCACTACTAGAAATTCCCAATGATGTCGTTTTAAAGCCAGCGTCATTAAAAATGTAAGGACGTTCGCACGATTCAAATTTAATCTCCTGCTAACAATCACAGGTTTCGCCCGCATCTTATCTCCAATCTCTACGAAAAGCTTGGCGCGCCATGTACACAATGTGGACGACGTTTCCAATCAGATACAGAAGGTCGAAAAAAGAAAGCTGCCCATATGGATTGGCACTTCCGTGTTCATCAAAGAATGGCCGAGGCTGAGAAGAGGGGCCAACATCGAAGTTGGTATGTTGATGAATTGGTAAGTAGTCACGCCACTATTCCACTTCCAGAATCTAATACCTTAAAGGACTGGATAAAATGGCGCGAACCAGAAGATGATCAGGTGAATGATGCATCGGATACTACTCAAGGTGTTTCTGGCTCATCTTCGGCTACGAATGCTAAGCCAAAGCTTCAATATCTAGCGGTGCCAGACGATCCTGCTCTTGCTGGAAGTGTTTGTCCTATATGCCAAGAGAAATTTGAGATGAAATGGCTAGATGATGCGCAAGAGTTTGTATGGATGGATGCTAAGAAAGTGGGCGATCGTATTTATCATGCTAGTTGTTATGCCGAAGCCACGAAAGACAGAGGCACGCCTGAGCCAACGGTTCTGGGCAAGAGGAAAGCGGAGGTGGGTTTCACGCCTTATACTCTTTAAATTATGATTAATAATACTAACTTGCGGTAGGATCAGGAACCTCACTTACGGACGAAGATCAAGACGGAGCCTTAGACAATGTATTTTTTAAACCAGCTACAGGCATGAAATAGGAATTGCAGTGGATTTCTTGCATTAGAAAAGTTTTATTAGATCGATGCATCTGCATAAAGAGAGTGTTAGGCGGAAGATTGGCTTACGAAAAGGAGTAGCACGCGAGCTATGTGCTTCAGATACCAGACATTTGCTATTCGCAGAAGAAATCAATATGAAGATGATTTCTAGACGACATTGCCAAATCATCGTTCAGATGTATTATTTATGTGATACTGTGTTCATTGCTTTTGAATGTCTAGAAGACCGCGGTACAAAGATGACAATTTCTAACAACATGTCAACATACACTTTAATTTTTATCTATAATTTCTTTGTTACCCTTCTCTTCTCTTCCCTCCATTTCGCGGCTTACCCATCAAAAATACACTATAGTTGTAGAACTTATAATTTCTAACTACATCTCTTGCTCATAGGTCAAACTTACGCGTTTTGTGATGACATCTTCATTCAATCTAAGAACTTAGAAGGTAGGAACTTGTTATCCTCTACGTAGATCATGAGAACTCGCTATATCCATTGAAGCGAAGGACCGATGAGGGTTAGCGAAGAGCCAATCAAGAATTTCCAACGTTGGTTAGGCTTTGAAGCTGTGCCGTTAGAGCACCTACACGCGCGTTTTGGACTGAGCTATTTGATAGAAGTTTCGGTTGCAATAAACATTGTCACGAACCTGGAAGGGATAAACTACTCCTCATCCAGCATAATTTGGTGACGTCCAGGCGAATCCAGACTCATGCCTCGATATTCACGACGAACGGAATCAAAGTAAAGTTAATTAATCTACCTAGCAGGGAGCCAATGTACTGTTACTTAAATTCGATATTTCATACGAGTTTAACGCTGTGGTAAACAGATATGGTCAACGTTAATACTGAATTCGTTACATTAAACTTCGCCTACAACAGCTACCTTCTTGTGAGCTTCGAAATTCAAAGTATTCTCCTTACGCAATAGGCTTCAAATTGTCAATAAATTTGTCATAAGTACCGCGATCCGAACTCCAAAATAACACCCCATATGACCCCAAGACATTCATCGTTAAAATCCCTACAACCCACTCGTCTTCAACCAGTCGCCGAAACTTTGGAGTCCTGGATGCTCCTTTCTCAGAGCCTTGATATCAGCTGCATAACCCCTTCCTTCGAACCAACTGAACATCAACCCGACATCCTTAATCGCCCAGAGAAGAGTAGATCCAACGAAATTGAATGTTCTCGGGATATCCTTTCCAAGTCTCGATTCAAATATTTCGTTTGCTTCTCCGAAAGTTAATTCGTCACCCGCTAGACTGATGGCGCGTCCAGTGTACTCCTTCGGGTTGAGCAATGCCTGAGCCGCAAAGTATCCAATATCGGCAGTCGCGACGAGCTGGAGTTTAGTAGTCGGAGCTAAAGAAGCACACCAAGCGGTTGGGAAAATCTTGCCTGCAAACCCAGGGGCAAAGTTCTCCATAAACGCGACAGGTCGCAGAATGGTCCATGACATTTGGGTCCCTGCACTTTTCTCCTTCAAATATTTCTCAATATTGGCTTTGCTGATGAAATGAGGAATATCTGTCGGATCATTATCGGAATCCTCGCCGTGACGATCCACAGATGTGAATACGAAATGTTCTACGCCATGCTTGATGGACGCGTCGATAAAAGCTATGCCTTGCTCTTCTTCGCTCACGCCAGCATTAACAAATCCCATGTTGGGCATGGTAACGCAGAAGACGCTCTTGATGGGCTGAGGAGCCGCTTCGAAAATTGCAGGACAGTCATTAAGATCGCCCTGAAGAAGTTTGATCTTGTCGGATTTCTTGGCTAATTTCTCTGCTGCTGGTGATTCGACGTTGCGAGTCAGAGCAAATATGGTAATATCAGACGATCCATTAGCAGAGAGAAGAGCATCGATTGCTGCTCCCCTTTGTTTACCGGTCGCTCCCGTGATGAGAAAAGTGTTTGTCATTATTTCGATTTACTGGCTTATTGACTTGATTTAGATATTTCACCAAGAGTGTTGTTGATGTTTAAAGATTTGGTTGTTTGTTTTCATGCATATTTCTTTGTTGTTCCCTAGTCTAGTTGCTTTGGTATGCTTTGTGTCACAAATGTAGCGTGACGATCAATCAGAGTTCTGGACAGCCACTAGCTCACGGCCTAGTGCACGAGTGATGTATCATACTTATCTCTATCATGAAAACATCAGATTAACTTACTCGTACTTTTAAGGTCTTGATATATTCAACTATATTCAACCAAGTTGTCTCCTTACCGGATACAGTCGACCCAGCGTAGCTCTGATGTTCGTCGATATTCAAATATCAAATACACACATGAGCCGAGACATCACAAATACACTGCGACATTCCTCTCCGATCCCAGACGTGGGACATCACGTGTGAAACAACTTTGGAGCTCAAAAAGTTATTGGATAGCCACTCATAGCTATTACTCCAGCTCAAATCCGATGGCTTGCAGAGAGGCTTTGCGTCAGCCTTGGCATTAATTAGACCAGAAGGCAGAAATATATTTGTTACTATTTTAAATTTGATGGCTTTGGGACTCGCAAATAGCCATCTTTTCTCCTTTCTAAGATGAAAGATATGCGCCTTTTTAGTGAAGGCGCCGAGATTCTTTGCGGTCTGTCGCCGAGAGGCTATCTGAATATGTCAAGAGAATACCATGGAGCATTCAAGTCTGAGCGGTTGTCTACTTCTTAAATCTCATTTCAGACATTAAAAGCCTACAGGAGCTTTCAATTCAGTATCTCAACAACATCCTCCATCGCGTGTTGTCATTTGCTGTCACAAATGAAGTCTCCGCGCTTTGATATCACATTAATCGACGTTGGTGAAGGTTGCCGCTCAGTTTGAATCAACGGCGTTGAGTCCCTATTCCCTTAATTTTATAATCGGGTACGCCCAGAAAACACCTTATTAATGGAGGCTCAACACATACGAGAATCCTTGTTAAAGAGAACTCATTTGCTGTAATATCTCAGCCGTGTTTTCAAATTTATGATGCTTCGCCTCCACTTTTGAAGCTTCCATGTCAACGACAATTTTGACAGCAGGCATAACAGATATAATCTTAGAGGCTTGATATAAGGAGTTATATTCCATATAAGTAGATAGACTCTCCTTGTTGTGATGATATCCTTTGAAGTCGTTATTAGATATCTTGTTCTATCGTTTTCTATCCCCAAAATCCTTTTCATTACTACATTCACTTGAAATCAGAGGAGCTTCTCTGCATAATCTCGAAATGTATTTAGATGCTTTCATCGCCGCTTCCTTTCTGGTAGCTTATGCTTCTGCAACAGCCTCAGAGGCTATGCCTTACAAATTAGCAGCCAAATCCCTCAACCCATTCGGTAACCAAGCGTATGGTCTCACCAAGCGACAATCGGGTTATCAACCCTCTCAAACTTTCTGCAGTGGCTACGGCACTTGTGCAGAGGCATGTGGAACAGGTTATGAAACTTGTCCCTCAACTGATGGAGATGTTCATTGTTTCGACCCTACTGTTAATGAAACCTGTTGTCCAACTGGAACTGGCGGTACGTCTTCTCTTTAGCTTACAGATGTCCATTTTTCTTATACCCCCGCACAAACTAACTTGAAAAAGACTCCTGCTCCGAAGGCTACTATTGCACCCAGGCCACAGATCTCACCGTCTGGTGCTGTCCAGATGGCATGGATCTTACCGCCTGCGCAGCAATCTACTCTCTAACCGGTGTTCTCCAATCCGTCACTCCTTCATCTGCCGCATCTGCCAGTGCCTCAACTATCCCAACTACATCTGCAAGTGTTACAACTAGTTATATTGTCAGTCTTCCAGCCTACACAACACCTACTACACCACTGGTAGCCTCGCTTAGCGCGACGAAGACAAGTGGGGGAAGCAATGCTACGTTTACGGGAAGTAGCACGGCGACGGCTACGCTGTCTGTCTTTACCGGGATGGCTGGGAAGATAGAGAAGTGGGTTGGAGGCAGTGTATTGGTTGCGGCGGTAGGAATGGGGTTGTTTTTGTAAAGCTCGATCAGTGCACGATTTTCGGAATAATGGTGAAATTGAGTGCGGAAATAAGAGCTAGTAGTGCTCTCTCTACAAAGGGTTTGAATTCAGTTTGTTGGATATATTATAATATGATTAATAGTATTGATTGAAATGGTGGTGGTTGAGTTACTTTCGACTAGATGATAATGTTTTACGGGATATGTTGGCTTGTTGGGCAGAAATATACTGTTTCTAGGTACTGGTGGAATTTTGCTCTCTTTCTCCTTGGCTGCAATACCAAAAATATACATTCTTTTCAATGTTCGATAGCTATTTAGATAATGGTAAATCCATATATGATAAAAAAATTCTGAAAGCTCTTTTACCCATTATCTATTCCATATAATTCGTATTTCAAGATGGCATAAAACGTAAAATTACTATTAAGACAGGAACACATCTATTTTCAACGTACAATTCGAATATGATGATTTTGGCGTCTCGTCTCGTCTTTTCCCTCCTGCAACCAGATTGTAGTCTACCACCTTTGATTCTCCCGTAGAACTCATTCTATATCCCTTCCTAATCTCCTATTTTCCTTCTCCGTTTTCTCCAGCTTCTTAAAAATACCCCATAAATATGAGACTTCGCACAAACTTCCCCCAAAATCTCTGCCTTCCTCTCTATCTTCTTTGTATTCCCTCGTAACTATCATGTTTCCCAAATATCCCGTAATTAGCAATAACAATCACACAAAAGGTATAATTGTTAAAAACATTAGGATATTCTCAATTGCCCAAGTAGGTTCCAGCTATCGAGAAATTCTCATTGTTTAAACTCTTCACAGATATTCAATTGTCCTAATATATCAAACACATCCTATGTTACGAAACTACAGGGCAAATTGATACATCCTCGATTCTCCAAATCAAACGTTTATGCCCAGTACAGACACTTTACTCATGTAATTAGATGCTACTGTCAATTCAAGGGACATAGTAGCATAGTGAAGTTACTGAAAGGAAGGAAATGTTCCAGAGACTTATGTTATAAGAATTGAATTATATGTATGTTTACAAGTGGAATATTACATCACTGCACGTAGTGAATCTAATACAGTCTATTTACAATAAGATCGCGTTGCCATTGCTGTCGCTATCATGTGACCGATATGGGTTACAAAAATTTGAGTAAAATACAATCCCGTCCTGTCATGTCTCTTACCCCGTTATGTCTTTCTGTGCCTGGTTGAATGAAGCCTGGCCAGAGATGAGAGCAGAGAAACAAAGGGTTAATTAGTAGATAGGGGTGCTATAAGCATCGAAATCGTAAATCCAGCTGTCCCACGAAGCTTGGTCATAGACACAGTCGAAAGAGGTGCCGTTGTTTGACCACAGTAGACGCAGAGGCCATTTGCAGAGAGTTGGGGCGGCAGTGCCAGTGTTGTTGAGAGTTGCCGGCGCGATGCCGTTCTCGACCCATTCGATCATAGTCTGTAGGGTTGTTGCGGGCCATCCACCATCTGGCTGTTCGGTGCTTACTCCACAGTGAGCACCACCGGGAACAAGGAAGAGGCGGTAAAATTCGTCTATAGCCTCTGTGCTAGAGTCGAAAGTCATGTTGGGAAATATGACGCTACGAACGGATTCGTAGTAGTGAATCGACGAAGCAGTAGGGATGGAAGGGTCTTGTTCACCATGAATGTGGATGACCTTACCACCGGCGTTTGCAAAAGCGCTAACATCAGGTTCAGTGGTCTGTAACGAGTCACCATACTTCTGCATTCCATAGATCATCCACTCCTTCAGAGCATCGTAGGTAACATTTTCCAAGGTGCTCAGATTATCAACCTCCTGGAGCTGAAGAAATTGTGCGACCCACTGACCGCCAAGGCCTGTGATGGAAACCTCCCATTTTCCAGTTTCCGAGTTGTAGGTAGTATCTGCGTCACCGAACTCTGCACCAGGTTGGTAATATATGTAGGCGCGCTTTCTATCAGAGTCACGAAGTCCATCCCAGAGTGTTTGGACGAGCACAGCGGCTTCAGCCGTGACAGTTCCATTTTGTTCAGGTGTGGTACTCGTACTACCAACCTGACGTTTACCTGGACCGGAAGAACTACCTGATGATGCAGCGCAGTAGTAAGACTCGCCGATGGTGCTATTCACGTTGAATTGTAGCTTGCATAGGTCTGACCGCGAGACGACACCATCAGTCTTCCCGTCCAGGGGATCACAGAAAGCTATAGTCAAGTTTAGAATCTTCTCCATTTCACAACTCGATGGGTAATAACCCAAAGTCTGCTCAGTTACGCCCGCAGTCAAGTGGTTAACCTGTTGCTGACCGTAGCGAAGGGCTGGTGCACCGATTGTAGCACCATCAAAGAGATCAGCGAAGCGCTGGAGCTGACTCCAACCTTCACGGCCACCCTCAGAACACGCTTGGTAGTAAGAATAGACCTTGTCCGAGACGTTGAAGAAGTTCTTGGTAAATTCTTTTCCCAAAGTAGCGAGTTCCCAGTGAGCCTGGTAGCCCATCATATAGACGGACTGCCAATTGATGGTGTCATTGGCAAGGAGAAAGACCTCATCCCAAGACGAATCGAAGGTACCGAAACCACCGTCTGTATAGCCCGAAACGGCACCAACTATGACGCCAGTAGGGTTCGAGACCGCGCCCTAAATATTGATATATAAATTAATGACTCATTTCCACGAAAGCTATCATGAGAAACTTACAGCATTGATGGAAAGACCACTGCCACCAGTTGTGACATATCGATTCCGAAATTTATCTGGTTCAGGAACCCAAAAGGAGACGTGAACCAAATCATTTGCGATACCGTTGTGCGAATAGGCAATTGTGACGTTACAGTAAGAAATGGCCTCGGTAATGCACCAATCGTTTGAAGCTGTAGAGTTGGTGATAATGGCTGTCGTGACTGAAGACGAGTCAATAGTAATACCAGGCAAGAAGTCCGCCGCAGGGAGATTCTCCCTCGCGTAAGTTGTGGTACAGACATCGCTTAGCGAAAGCGCTTGGGCGGCATCTGCGATGCTGACAGCAGCGAGCACGACCCGGTGAACGGAAGACACGACAGACTCGGAGAATCGTCAAGACCAATTGCGGAGAGATAAGATAGATAGTAGAGAACTTAAGAGAATGAATGTGGTTCGATGGAATGGCTAAGAGAAGTATGTGGTGTAGTAGGGTCCTATATATGTTTCCTTTGTTATGCTAGGTATTAAACATTCATAAATTAAAGTGAGTAGTCTCTAGCTCTGTATAGGAACCTTATTTCTCTTTGTGAGGTACGTAACTGCGAGGTATGCATCAATCTAATGTGGGTGTTTATTCGCTGTGTTGATTACGTACGCCGACAGAATAAGGATCCCTGTACGGAGGTTACGGCGATTTTGGAAAAAAATTATAGGCTCTCACAAGGTATAAATGCTTTAAGTTCTCCATGCAGGTACAGGCAGTGAGTGAAGATCTCTGATCAAAATCGGACTACCGATATTACCCCAGCCATGTGCCGGTGAGGAACCTGTATTGCTCGGTCCCGATAAATCTGGATCTTCAATCTTGCTTCCTTTGCTTCTGAATTTTGACGTTCAACGATGAGAATAGATGTATGCCGCGCAATCCCAACTCGTTGGACCTGCTTCAGCACGCGTCCCTCATCTTGGCGGTGCGGTGAGCCCTCTATGTCTATTTATATGGCGTTCATGTCATTATACAAATGGCACACATGAGTGGGTGACTTTCTCATCTTTCGGAAACCTACAACCCATTTTTTCTGATCCTTTCTTTCTCCGTCACAATCACATTTCTTAGCCATGCCGTACCTTCTGCCTTCCCTAGTCCCCATTGCGGCTCTGGTATGTACAGCAAACGCCGCGCTGTATGGCCAAAAGATCACAACTAGCTCTGGCCCAGTGCAAGGCTATGCTGCTTTCAACAGCAGCCCTACTGGGGTCAATCTGGAGCACTGGAAAGACATTGCGGTCTGGAAAGGAATTCCCTTTGCTGCTAGCACAGGAGTAAATAATCGATTCAAGGCTCCCCAGCCAGTCACACCATGGAATACAACTTTTGCTGCCAAAGATTTTGGTCCTGTCTGCCCCCAGACATTCCGAGCCGTACCTGACGGCTACACAGACTCTGAGGACTGCTTGAGCCTAAACATATGGAGCGCCGCCAACTCGACGGGTGCGAAGCTGCCCGTTGTTATGTGGAGTTATCCAGCCATATCAAGTGCTCGCGACGCTCTTTTTGATGGCGGAGGCATGGCTGACAAAGGCGTCGTCTTTGTTAATTACAATTACCGGAACGGTATTTTTGGCTAGCTTGCACACCCCTGGCTCTCAGCCGAGATGAACGAAACGCACCACACAAATAGCTCTGGTAATTGGGCAATTCTCGATCAGAATGCTGCTCTTAACTGGATTGTTGAGAATATTGCGGCGTTTGGAGGGGATCCTGAACACATTACAGTCATGGGCCAATCAGCCGGTTCAGCCACCACCTACCATATTGTGAATAGTCCGTTGACAAAGGGACTCATTGTTGGCGCCATAATCGAATCTGGTGTTCGCGACCCCAAATATCCTTTGAGTTCCAGCCTTGCCGAGAACTACCGTAGTCTCGATGTGGCCCTGGAAAACGGCGTGAGCTATGTATCGGATTATAATGTCACCTCACTTGCAGAGCTTCGTGCGTTAAACTACTCTACCTTCGCCCAGGCAGATGACTTCGGAGCGGTTCTGGATTACTACGCTGTGCCGGATACTTATATGAATACCCTGATCAATGGAGCAGCCAACGATGTGCCCATTATGACTGGAAACACTAGAGATGAAAGCGGTGCGACATACGGCCTTAATATCACCCTCGCTACCTACTTAGCAGACATGAACACCACCTTTGGCGACTGGACAGACGAGTTCTTGACTATTTACAGTGCGAACGATAGTACCTCAGCTTCGGCGGCATACAATCGGCAATGGTCAGACCGCTCTGCCGTGGGTACCTGGTTATGGTCGCAGCTGTGGGCTACGGCTTCTGACAAGCCGGTGTACAACTACTTCTGGGATCATGCGCCGCCTGGACAAACCCAGGGTGCTTATCACGAATCTGAGATCAATCACGTGCTTAACAACCTGTACGACACAGATTTGCCCTGGGCTGCGGAAGACTACGAGATCGCCAGTACCATGAACGCTTACTGGATCAACTTCATCAAAACAGGAAACCCAAACGGGGGAAATCTCACATATTGGCCTGCCAGCAACGCTAACAGCAGTACTGTCCAGCAAGTTGGTGATGGCTGGGGCCAGACCTCTTTGGCCATATCTAAGGAAGCAGTAGCTCTCTTTGAGAAATGGTTTAATGCTTTAGAGACTGTGTATTAATGTCATGGGCCGTGTGGTCGCACCAATCAACAGGCAAAAATCAAAATTGTGTAGAAACCCGCTAGGACTGATCCATCATATCACGTGATTATGACGGAGCATTGGTTCCGAAAGTAAACGAGGTCACGGGCCGAGGACACAGTTTGGTGTGGCCACAGCCATGGTAATGGATTTTAAGGATTTTGGGGATCTAGACAAATTAAGAAAATTGTAATATCTAGGTATAAAAGCTAGATAGTTTCATTGGTAGATAGATCAATCATGATTATTTTTCGTATTTTGTTCCATAATTGCTTAATAAATATCATTTGAATATAACATAAATCATTATATGATTAGTTCTTGTTCAAGCAGTCATAGCTTTCTCAATAAGTCGTACCCAGGTGTGCACATGATACAAGATACCTAGTACACAAGCTTCTAATACATCTTCAAAAACAACTCGACTGAAATAACTGCATCGAATCCCGCAAACGGATGAATTTGGAAGGTATCTTTCAAAGACGCAACAATTTACAAAAGTACGTACCACAGGATAACGAGGCTTCAGCCTTTTGACACCCCACTTCTCGACTTTCCTCAAACCCAACATCTACCCCATTCGATCATCTCCATCAATCCGCAAGAACGAAACGGGGAAACTTGCATTGGCCAGTGTCATCTCGCAACGTATTTTAGATATCCTTTAAGCCAACGAACCACACCCACTCTTTCTCATCCGCTTGACCGAACTGACCGAACGTTTTGAGCTCCTTGCATTATCGAATTCCTTTGTTCCAGAATACTGATCACACTCAAGATTTTCTCTGGGATTGTGGAATATTGGTGGTTTCTGACCCACGCCTCTTTCACATGCTCAGACGTTGACGACGAGTAACATCGGGCCTGGTTCCGTGGTTGAAAATAGAGTATCATTTGCACAAACTTCTTATCCTTGCACTTGCATCGTGTAACGGTCTCTTATTCCTTACCCACTGAAGTCTTCCTACCCACTGAAGTCTTCCTACCCTCTAAGAATATTTCTGGAGGCGTATATATTCATTCAAAAGGGAATTCAAAGGATAAAGGTATGCAAAGCTTTACTGTCATCATACTCCCTTATCGTCTCTCTTCACTGTTACCGGTATTTGGATTTTAGTGCCAAGATATCAGAGCTTCGGCGTTGCGGATATCATATAAGCTCGGAATATCATCCAAACTAGTGTACGGAAGTGGAGACCTGTATCCTGCATGGGCCATATGGCCGGATCAAGTTATCCAATGATATTCTACGTGAACCAATACAGAAGGCCAGTTGCGGGGATATGGGATTCCGATCATTGCTACATGATAGCGCACTACCTCTAGATATAACCAAGGCTGTTGGTAGCTGCTTACCGTGGGAACCATTTCTCATAAGAATACTTTCCCCCGCAGAGGATTTGATGTATCTAATGTAATGCCGTCTTATTGCCTTTACGATTGCCATTATTTCTACCGCACAGCACTGCGAGGATTGAATATTTGCACTTCTATTTCTCCATTATACGCATAAACTTAAGGGCTTAGGCTAACTAAGATGCCTACCTCGACAACAGCTGTCCGTACATTCAGGATGCCTAAATCTCTAAATGAATCCCTGATTGCAGTAGGAGAACCTCCTGCCAATGCTGCACCAGACGCAAATCGATCAATGGAAGGAGCAAAGAAGGTCAATGATGGCTACTCAAAGGACCAAAGAGATCCTCTTGCTAGCAATCAGCCAAAACATGAGCAAGGAATTACCTTTGCTGCACAAGACAAGTTACCAAAGTTACCAATACCAGAGTTGGACGGCAGTATGACGAAATATCTGGCAGCTTTAAAGCCATTACAGTCACCAAGAGAACATGCAGAAACCAAACAAGCAGTGGAAGAGTTCCTGAAAAATGATGGACCGGAACTTCACGAGAGACTGAAGAAGTATGCAAATGGAAAGACTAGTTATATTGAGCAGTTTTGTATGTTATATACCCAGGAGTTCATCGTGTCTGCCATGCTAATAAAACGTCTAGGGTACGACTCATACCTCAACTTTGATAACCCCGTTGTTCTGAACCTCAACCCGTTTTTCTTACTTGAGGATGACCCAACGCCTGCAAGAAACAACCAAGTGACTCGTGCAGCCTCATTAGTGATATCTGCATTGTCTTTCGTACGCGCAGTTAGAAGAGAAGAGTTACCTCCTGACACAGTAAGAGGAACGCCGCTCTGCATGTATCAATACTCGAGATTATTCGGAACTGCACGTGTACCTACTGAGAATGGATGTCACATTGGACAAGATCCAGAATCAAAGCATCTTGTAGTACTTTGTCATGGGCAATTTTACTGGTTTGATGTTCTTGATGACAATTCGGATCTAATCATGACCGAAAGAGACGTTTCGATTAATTTACAAACAATCGTTGATGATGCGCAACAAACTCCTATACAGGACGCCGCTAAAGGTGCACTTGGTGTTCTCAGTACTGAGAATAGAAAAATCTGGTCAGGTCTTAGAGATGTTATGACCAGAGAAGAAGGATCAAATAATGCAGATTGTCTTGGAATAGTAGACTCTGCCTTATTCATCCTCTGCCTTGATTATGCAGAGCCCAATTCCCAAGCAGATTTATGTCAAAACATGCTCTGTGGGACTAGTCAAGTTGAGAAGGGTGTTCAAATAGGAACATGCACCAATCGTTGGTACGATAAATTACAAATTATCGTCTGCAAAAATGGCAGTGCAGGTATCAATTTCGAACATACCGGTGTAGATGGACACACCGTTCTCCGATTTGCAAGCGATGTATATACAGACACAATCCTCCGATTTGCCCGCACAATCAATGGACAGGCACCCAGTCTCTGGGCATCAAACAGTCCAGATCCAGCTAAACGTGATCCGGCTAGTTTTGGAGATGTAAGCACTACTCCTCACAAACTAGAATGGGATATGATACCCGAACTCAGTATTGCCGTTCGTTTTGCGGAAACTCGTCTTGCAGATCTCATTCAACAAAATGAATTCCAAACCCTCGATTTCGCAGCTTATGGAAAGAATTTCATGACGAGTATGGGGTTTTCTCCAGATGCTTTCGTGCAGATGGCATTTCAGGCTGCGTATTATGGTTTATATGGTAGAGTGGAATGTACGTATGAACCAGCGATGACAAAAGTCTTTCTTCATGGAAGAACTGAAGCTATACGATCCGTAACGCCTGAATCAGTCGATTTCGTACAGAAATTTTGGGCTGAAAATCCTCCGGAACAAAAAGTTGAGGCGTTGAAGAAAGCTTGCCAGAAACACACGGCTAATACGAAAGAATGCGCGAAAGCCCAAGGTTGCGATCGCCACTTGTATGCTCTCTTTAGTGTATGGCAAAAAGCAGTTGATGAAGATGGCGCAGAGGCTGCTAGTAGTAATGGATTAAGTAGCAATGGATACTCCAGCCCTGTTGAAACAGGTTCATCTAGAAATAACTCAATAGTTGGTAGTCCAGGCCGAAATTCAATCTTGACTGATGGCGATGAAGTTGAGCGTCGCTCATCCCGTGCTCGAGGCAATTCTACCCCTGGATCATCGAATCATTCCATGCCTCTTCTTTTCGCAGACAGCGGCTGGGATAAACTAAACACAACTGTCCTCTCAACATCCAACTGCGGTAATCCATCACTTCGCCAATTTGGATTTGGTCCTACTTCTGGTGACGGATTTGGAATCGGATATATTATTAAAGATGAGGGAATCAGTATATGTGCTAGTAGTAAGCATCGTCAAACCAAACGCTTTGTAGATGCTCTTGAGAGTTATTTGCTCGAAATTAGGAGAGTGTTGAAATCTACGAGAAGAGGCACAAGTCCAAAGGCTAGTAGAGCGAGAGAAGCTAGTGCCCATAGACCCACGGCGGGGAAGAAGTTGAAGAGTAGAGGAAGAGTTATTAGAGCTGCGGAGTTGGGTAAGAGAACGCCCGGGACGATGACGCCGGCTGATGAGAGTGCGGCTGTTAGTGATGATGAGGGATTGGGTGGATGTATGTTTTTCTTTTCCTTTCTTTCCTTTCTTGATTTTCGCTTCGATGTCCTTCATATAATCAAAGGAGTCAAACTAATACGGAAACATAGATGGATTCTTCGACGCAGGCATGCTTCTTCAAGCTCTCAAAGCAAGAGGTGAAGGTCTAGATGATTCAAATACGAGACCTTCCGAACGGGCTAATGCCAATGCGAGAAGGAGGGAAATTGGGAAGAAATTGAGATTGAGTGAATATTAATTGTGGGATTTAGCTAGGTCTCTACGATAGGTACATGAAGTTAGATGGGGTGATGTGGGAAGTGATTGGAGTTTAAGTTTTCATGTACTGCAATATTGTTACGAGTCTTTCGATATCAATACATTTATTTCTAAGAATAAACGAAAACTTGAGAATAATCTATCTGAATAGTATCGCTTTTAAAGCGAGTACGTTTTTGTATGGTCGGTTGTTTAGTTAGTTAGTAGCGTATCAACCATTCAATCTCTCACTGCATAGGTACCTACGGAATTTCAATCCCTCGAACCCTCGAAGGAGCAGTAAACGAATCTCGCCAAGTAGTTCTCTCTCAGACTACCTAGGTAGGCTCATAGGTAGATATATCTCCACCTTCCAAGTAGGTAACCCTCAATTTCTCAGCACAAGCATAAGCATAAGCCCTAACCTCATAATTAATTTTCGATTATTTACGACCTTTTAGACTACCTAGATTAGCTCGCTAGCTAAAAGTCCTAGGTACTGTAGTTGTAGTAGGATGGATGACGATGGATCTGGATCTTACGAATGCGACTTCAAGATCCATTCTCAGCTAGGTACCTAGGTATGTATGTCAAGGGAGCTGGGTAAATTACGGAGAGAGAGAGAGAGAGAGATAGATGCTATTTTTGGATATCGTTAGGATTGGGTTGGAAAGATTTTGAGATTTTGAGTTTGGGGTTGGGGTTGGGGGTGGATGGGTGGATGGATGGATGGATGGTTAGATATGTGGGTAGGTGGCTCAGCAAATGTTTCGAACGTGGTAAATTTCCGAGCGGAGGAAAGAGTTTGGGTTGGTTGTGTGTTTGTATCTAGATAGATAGATAGATAGATAGATAAGTAGATGGGTTGTGGATTGCTGGGGCATTTAATGGTATTGAGGACTTTGATGATGATGGTGATGGCTTTGGGTGATGTTGAGGATGGTTGTATGTTGAGAGTCTAGATTTGAAATCGAAATTGAAATCGAAATTGAGATTGAAATTGAGATTGAAATTGAGGTGTTCTGTTTGCGGAGCGGTCGTGTCTGGATATATATATCTAGGTCGCTTTGGTTATTGAATTAAGTAAGATTTTATATCTAGCTGGGCTGGATCTGTCTCATATTACTGATGATAATCTAGTTGGTGGCTACTAGGCATTTTCTAGTAGTCCTAGGTATTTGTCTATGTCTATTGAATAGACAGATAGGTAGATAGATATAACAAAGAAAGATATTTGATATCTTGAGGTAGGTAGATATTCTTTAAATCCAAGGATATCTAATGAATAGATAAATCGATAGATAGATAGATATTGACTTGTGATCACACACCTAATACATTTTCAATACTATGTCTATAAACCATTCCTCTAATTCACACTACACCTTGAGGTATCATTTCGACCCTACTCTAATAAATAACAAATCGACCGATTAATAGATCAGATTCTCAATCTAATAAATTCACCATGATAGACAATTACCGATATCCCCTATCTCTACAACAACACTCCCTAACACAACATAATACTCTACGATACAATACAATACAATACAACACAACACAACAACAGCTCAAATCCAAACATCAATCCCAATCCCCCAAAACAACAAACTCAAGCTCAAATCACAATCACAAGGAAGTAAAGGAATAATGCAATATGAATAGATAAAGAATTAAGAAAATCAGACCCCTCCTACGGTCATCGACCACACTCGCGCGTGTATACATTTAGATACCTATCTACTTACTAGTTATATTGATAACTACGAGTGTATAAACAGTATTAAAATATAATTCACGCATATGAATGTTTGTACATTGGATTTGAAAATAGGTAGAAATTGAGATGAGGAAATGGAGAGATGGTTATATGAGTAGTTAGATAGATATCGAAAAGATTACCCGTAGCTGGTATATATGTTGTGGTTGATTTAGATTGTGGATTGTGGATTACAGATTGTGGATTACAGATTGATGAGAGCGAAACGCGGGGTTTGATCCTTTTCTTTTCATTTCTTTTTTTGATCCGGAATTTGGAATTTGGGTTGGGATCTACATATAATGTACCTACCTAACTTAGATAGTATGATATTTATTGTAATGATAGAAGTCTGTTGGCAAAGTTGGTGATAAGTAGCTAGTTATCACATGAAAGTCACCGGTTTATGTGTCCATCTCCCCATCCATCTACAGGTCGTAACTCAGCAGTAGATAGTAGACACTTGACCTGCAAAAATGCAAAATTCAAATGTAGAGGAACCAACGGGATCGGAATGCACGCATGTCTTGAATCCATTCATCTATCATGATAATCCAGTACGCTCGAGTAATATAACCTACATGCAAAGATATCCACATCGAAACATCGAGACATGAGAAAGAAAGAAAGAAAGAGCGTGTACAAAACCGGTCACGTTTTCAAGATAGTATTGCTGTGTGGATTGATATATCTGTGAGGATACTGGTGTACTTTGTAAATGGATACACAAGAATATCATGCGCGCGTCCAAAGGTTTCCCAAAGGTTTCCCAATGGCTTACGATTCCTTACCTTACCTTCCCTCCCATGCGCTCGAGTCTTCGTATCTGGGTGGCTTGGTCTCTTGGTCTCTTGGTCTCTTGGTCGGAGAATACGAAAAGCGGGAGAATCGGAGAAAAGAAAATGTGCAGACGGCGTGGACTTGGTAGGGAGGCGAGTGAGGATTGCGATAGGAAGAGAATAATAAAGATTTGAGAAAGTACAGAGGAGAGCCAAGGTGAGGGATTGATGGATTGAGTTGAGTTGAGTTGAGTTGAGTTGAGGCTTTGTTTCTTGGAACTTTTTCTTGGTGATGAGTTTTGATGAGTTTTGATGAATTGGAGATTTTTAGTTCTTGTTATCATAAGTAGTACATACCAATACTTAATAGCTATCACTACCGAGCTCGAGGTCTAGATTCTTGATAGATGATAGATAGAGTTTTCGTACACTAGATAGAATCTGTGGAAATTTCGAGATTTTGCTTGTTTCTTTTTCTCACTCACACGGTAAAATTAATGATGCCGGCCCGGTCGGATAAAGCATCAATCAATTACTTATTCACTTATTACTCCGTCCGTATTTTGACTTTGATTCGTAGCCTTTTGCCCCGTTCTACTCCGTATGCTGCAGGCGTAAGCAGGTACCCAAGCCCGCCGACGCGGCAAAACAAGGTGCCAAAATGTTTTACGCTCCACTTGTACACGCACACACACACACACACACACACACACGCATACGATAGATACCATAGACTAATCATTACGTCTCCTGGTCCATTGTGCTTGCGTGATTTTTCCTTTTCCTTTAATTGTGAGAATTATCCGATTTGTTGTTTGTGTGTTGTAATCACAAGTTGTATAGGTAGTAGGTAAATACTAAATGTATACATGACTTCTACTGTACGGTATGAGTACGGTATATATGTAAGGGCAGTACAGAATATACAGAAAAAGTATTTGTTTCGTGATGCGCTGTCTTGTTTGGATTTGCCTTCCGGCATATAAGAATTCTGCAGGTGTTCGTATCTTCCCTTCTTTCCCCCTCCCCAATTTCCACAAATGGTCGATACACGGAGAGATAAAACAAGCTAATTCATCGGATCGTCCACAATGTCTTGGTTAAGCTTTTGAGAATAGATTAACTAATGGAAGAGGTTACCCCTGAATCATCAATTGTGTGCACAAGCATTTAGCATGGACCAGGGGAAGGAACTTGGACTCTTTTGCCTTGACGCTGGATTCTGGATGGATGAGATGGATTCTGGATGGGTACGTGAAGTATCTGAGTGGATAATATGGAGTAGGTATGGGTATTTGGGTAAGGAAGGATATTGAGGATCCTCGCGCGGACAAAGTTCACATCATCTCGTCCCTTGGTGAATAATGGGAAGATGTTTTCGGAGAAGCGGCTGGATAGATATCGGTGAAACTTACAACATCCAATACGAAAGAGGCTCAATGTAGCTCAGCCACCATGAATGTGAATCAAAAAAGGATTGAAATCGTATTATCTGGGGTTATTGAAAAGGACGAAACTGAATTTGAAATCCGTGACCGATTGTGTATACCTGGCTACTTGGATGAGATATTTCTGTAATCTTACATGATCAGATGGGTTGAGAACAGAGAGAAAAAGATAGGCAGAAAAAGAAAACAATATAATAATGCAGAGAACAAGTCATGTAGTGTTTGTATGATCAAGATAAATCCCAGTATATTCCAATATCAACAGACTATCTAGATATGCTCGAGCCATGCAGTGATACTCTCTCACTCTATAGTATGTGCAGTTTGTACAGTCACGATGGCCACGATGGCTATGAGATGAACCGAACATCAACTAGTCAAACCATCAAACACCGGTACCTGACTATCTTTTATGCTTTAGGAGAAAAGAGAGAAAAGAGGGAAAAGAGGGAAAAGAGGGAAAAGAGCCAATCAGAGTGGATTACGATATATAATGATCTAATTATCCGCCGAATTAGGAGTCAGACTATGCGTAAAAGCGGCCTAGTAATAATAAGTCTTGAGAGCGCCCATCATAAGCTCGGTCTTTTATTCTTGGATTCCGTACCTGAGAGTTGTTAACACTTGCACTTCTGCACTTCTGCACTTCTGCACTCCTGCACACACACCTGCACATCTGCACGTCTACACGTTCCTGACTAAATGAAAAGTATCTAGATTCTTTCCCCACCAATCATTATCCATCAAGAAGCACCAGAAAGTGTCTATCACACTTAGGTAGTATCACCATTCAATATGGTCCAATCAAATGGGCGAAGGAAAGGTGTATGGATACAATATTAGGAATGATGTTGTGGATTCTCAAAGAGAAGAAACACCGGATGAATTTCTAAGCTTTATTTTCTATCTTCTAAGTTCTGGCTCGACTTTTCCATGTGCAGAAACATCATTTACCCTTGCACAAGTCGTTCCTCATCCCGTCCCCACCCCCCTTGTCGTTTACAATCCCACACGACGTTTCTGTACTCCTTCTTCCTATTCGTCGCTTAACTACTGGCTAGGTTTTCAAACTTGCCTCCCGCTTTCTTATCTCACATAACTAGTTCGGAAAAGAAAAAGGAAAGACAAAAAGATGTTGTCAAAACCTTTCACTTGGATCAGGTAGGGTTACAATTCACCATTCACTTGGCAATCTACATATAGACATAAGGATCAACTCCCTCCCTCGCTTTTCTTCTTCTTCTTCTTTCCTCTCCACAGCCTCACGTTACCTCTCATTTGCAACGTCCAGTCTGGCACATCTCATCATTTCGTATCTTTGAAAGATAGCGCAGGATTTCCATCATCAAACCTCTCAACCTCAATTCTAAAAATACTGCCTACTCCTTCCATACATTCATTTTATTCATTACGACTTGACGTGATATTGACGAGATCTTAAGAATACACCACACTTTTACGAATTCACCCCTACCACCAGAAATAACCTTAAAAGTTCTTCATTAACTTTGAGTCTCCCGCGCCTCTCCTGTCTTACTCTCACAACCCTCCCTCTCTGGATTGAAAGTAAAGTCGACGATTTTGTTCTTCCTTACATTCGTTGTTTGAATCATCACACTCCTTCAATTTTTCTATCAAACACTCATCGAGATTGTTTGCTTAGCAAGACCACATTCTTTCCTCGATTCAGTCATTTGAATATCAGTCAACAGCAGTTCAAGTCATTCTTCACTGTCAACTACCTTTCCAGGAACATACACACACACACACAACACAAATCGAAAGACACCCAGTTTAAACAACACCAAAAAAACATCATGCGTTCTTTTGAATTCAAATCCCTCGCCATCTTGGCTTCCTCTTTGCTGGTCAAAGAAACATTCGCTGCTCCCATCTACGAAACCGAAATCCATGTCGTCACCGAAGAAGTTACCGTTACCAGAGAATTCGACGGTTCTTACGCAACTGGTTATGCTCACGCTGTAGGAACTTACACTCAACATCACTCTGCTGCTGCTTCCTCTGTTGTCGTGGTAGCATCTACTCCAGCTCCAGCAGCAGTAACAAGTGCCGTGGTGGTCCCTACCAGTTCTACAACTAGTCATGTGGTTGTAGAGTCTAGCTCTGCTAAGGCTTCTTCTTCATCTTCTTCAGTAGCCGCTGTTAAGGCTTCCACTGAAGTAGCTGCAGCCGCAGTCTTGGTTCAAACCAGTGCCAAAGCCGCCGCCACATCTACCAAAGCAGCAGCAACTACCCTCGCTACTTCTGCCAAAGCTAGCTCTGCCGCCGCATCTGCTTCTTCATCCAGCTATTCAAGCTCTTCCTCCGGTGGAAAGCGTGGTGTTGCATACAACACCGCAGATTATGTCAAGCAATTCACCGGTTCTTCCAAAGTCGCTTGGGCTTACAACTGGGGTTCATCCTCCGATGGTCTCTCCGCCTCTGGTATTGAATTCGTTCCTCTCCTCTGGGGCTTGAAGAGTACCTTTACCGGTGCCTGGTCTGCCGCTGCCTCCAGCGCCATCGCATCCGGCTCCACACATCTCATGTCCTTCAACGAACCCGATCTCAGCACCCAAGCCAACATTGGTGCATCCGACGCCGCCGCCGGTTACAAGACCTACATGCAACCTTTTGCCGGCAAGGCCAAGCTCGGTGCTCCCGCCGTCACCAACGGTGCCTCTCCCATGGGACTCACCTGGTTGAAATCTTTCATGTCGTCGTGCTCCGACTGCACCATCGATTTCGTCTGCATCCATTGGTACGATTCGGCCTCCAACGTCGCATACTTCAAGCAGTATGTTCAGGATGCGTACGCGGCCGGTGGCAACCGTCCCTTGTGGATCACGGAATTCCAAGCCTCGGGCTCGACGGATGAGCAAAATGCTTTCATGAAGGAGGTTCTTCCTTGGTTGGATGCTAGCACCATGGTCGATCGCTATGCGTGGTTTATGGCTGATACCGCGGCTGGTGGTTTGATGGCTTCGACCAGTGCGTTGAGTACTTTGGGAAATACTTTCAAGACTGCTTAGGTTTTTGAATCGATGGATTGGTTGATTGGTTATAGGGATGGAGTATTGGGATGGATGGATGGAAGGTAGGAAAGGATCTGGATCTGGATATGGATACATGGGGAGGAAAAAGTAAGGGCGGTTACATACAAGATACACCGATCGAAAATGACTGAAAAAATATGCGGATCTTCGTTGTATATAATTTACTTTACTTTACTTTACATTTAGGCTACTTATCAGTTGGGGTTGCCAGACTGGAGCAGTGGTTAGACAGCGATGATATTTGAGTGGAATGCAATGGGAATACGTTCTGAATTACCCTTACTTGTGTGGCTTCTTGAATGCATGTGGAAATGGATGTGTATGATTGTGCTGTGATGTTTTACTTGAGTATCTGATGTGATAGTTGGGTAGTTGATGATTAAATCGACGACCGCATCAATGGAGATTGAATGTTGTAATACCTTCTAGATAGATATGTAGTTGGGTAAGTGGGAATATCGTGTGTATGAATGATATAATAGGGAATATAATTAAATAACATCTAATAATATAAAATCAAACAAAATATTCAAAGATTACCTTCTCACTTATTACTCACTCACCTACAATTCACAATCCGATTGATGGGATTATACCTACTGGGTAGATAATTTATATATGCAATGCATTTCAGATATCTCTTCCTTCTTTCTTCTTTCCTCTCTTTTTCTCTTCTGAGGAGTTTGTTTTGAGTTTGGAGAATGTAGAATGTAGAATGTAGAATGTATAACGAATGTATTTCTGATTTATTTATCTTTTTGAATTTATTTTCACCACGGCTATTATTTCAATATTAATATCACTATTAATTGTAGTATGGATCTTTAGGACTGGGAGTTTATATTGTAGATATATTGTTTGTTACACGTTGTAGTATCTATAATGTTTATATTTTTATACCCGCTATTCAATATCCCCCCCTTCCCTTTCGGTACCTACCTACATATTTGACGGATGTTTGAGATATAGTACCTATGATATTAAATATAGTACACCCCAGATTCCCGATCTACAGATTCCCAAAGATGGGAGACGGGAGAATAACAGATGATAGATTGAGTGTGTTTAATTTAATCTATTTTAGTTTAATTTATTCCACCTTGTTTCGGGGATTTAATTTATCATACAGTAATTAGGGATTTAATCTGCGGAGTCGAGATTTCATATGGTGATTTAATATCGAGATATGCATGCGATAGTGATGGTGATGGTGATCGCTGCCGGGGTGTCGAGTTCTTGGCATGGGGAAGGTGGGTGGTATTTGATTTGGCAGGGAGTGGGATGGGGATGGGGATGATGTTGTTAAATATGGAGAAGAGAGGAGGGAGAGTAGGGAGAGCGAAGATCTAGGTAGGTATTCTGGTTTTTGGATGGGGAGGGAGGAGTGAGGGGTTGTTGTTGTTGAGTTTAATGATAGATATTGGGTAGGTAGACAGTTTTGCAAAAACTGGGAATATTGATTTTTCGGAGCTTATGTACTTTTGATTATACTATTAATTACTTAGTTGTGTGCATTTGAACAAAATACATAATGTCTATACATAGTATATACCAACTACCAACCATCACCTACCAACTTAGCATATCAGATGAGAATGAAACCCGATGCACCAATACCTAGATACCTAGGTATGTATCTACAAAACATCCTCCCCATCATCATCGATTCCCTTTCCATGTTTAACAGCAAACATTCCCTCGCCCCTAATCTCAAACTCCACACTTCCATTCAATCCCTCTCCACTTTCCATTGCCCATCCTGCAAAAACAATTTTCATCCATCGTCTCCATCTTTTTAATACTGGCTCTCCTCTTTCTCCTTCCTCCATAATTTCATTTCTTGCTCGTCCATAGACGGGTTTCTTGATAAGTGCTATTCGACATGCTATTTGCGTGGTCCAGATTAGACCAAGAGAGGGTGTCTTGACGTTTTTGGACGAAGTATAAGAAGGGTGTGGATCATCGCCCCAGCCTGTGAACCAGCGTTGTTGATGGTCCAATGACATAGGATCTGGTGTTATGATGAAATGATCTCGAGATCCTATTCGATTGCCCCTGCTACTACCGGGGATACTTGACATGGGAGCATTCATTGAACTTGATGGTACTGGCATGGCTCCGTTTACACCTAAGCTCCTTTTCGCAAGTGGACTGCTTTGCATGTCTCTTTCCCTTTCTCTCTTCTGACCATAAGCCATTGGACTTGCTCTTCCACTTCCGCCTGTGAATCGATCGGCTACTTGATTGGCGACTACAATAGCCACTCCGTGTTCCCTCGCCAAGTTCCTTAACAGTTGCCCCAACTTGACTAATTCTGCACTTCTCTGAGCCATATTTCCACCTCCCTTTGTCACACCAGGTCTCTCAAATTCAGCTCTGTAATTTGCGGCTACGCTATCCAGTATAAGCAATCGAATACCATGACGTTTTATAGCGACAGGGACTTGGAAACGAAGAATGTGGTCTTGAGATTCGAGATCGGGTGTTGAGATTGAGATGACTCTGTCGAGAGAAGGTGGTGATGGATGAGAAGCGAGAAGAGGATGAGTGCGCAAGAGTTGAGATAATCGAGTTATGGGGAGGGATGATTCGGTAGATATGTAAAGAGTGGGAGCTACGAGACCATGGGGTGCCGGAAGTTGAGCAGATAGAAGAAGAGTTAGAAGGAATTGCGTTTTACCTGCGCCGCTGAAATTGTGAGTTAGTTGGAAGACCAGGCAGACAAGGAACATTAGAGATAGAGAGCAATAGAAATGAGATATACCTCTCGCCTGTGACCTCCGTAATATAGCCTGTTGGAATACCGCCTCCCAATGCGCGATCCATATCATCATCCAACGTACTTACAACCTCCCACTCATCCACAACATCTTTACCCGACTTCCTCAACTTCTCCACCTCTCTCTTTCCCTCTACATTATCTTCGCCTGCTGCAGCATCTTTATCTCCAGAATCCACCTCACTTGTCCCAAGGTCTCCTCTTAAATGTTCCAGTACATCTGCGCATAATCTTTTGACGTCTAAGAGAGGTAAAGTCGCACGCTTGGCTATCTCAACACAATCGAGAGTGAGCAGATCAGCGACGGTGACGAGATTTTTCTCCAGTGAAGGGAGGAGTCGCACATATTTTTGTGTGGGAAATTGGGGGAGGATATCTAGGAGGTCAGTCATGGAGGCATTTGGGAAGGTAGGAAAGCGTGGGAATAAGTTGCGAAAAAGGAAGAAAGGCGAGAACGCGAAAATGATTTCGCGTCGCTTGAAGTCTCGTGTTCACGTGACTCGAAATTGTGACAGTCTTTTGATCCTGTCACTGTCGAACCAGTTTATGATCTCAAACTTGGGATTTTCAAAGGTCTTAAAGTATTTTAAATCTTTTAAATTCTTGTTAGATGTAATGAATATTCGAAACTTTTGCGTGTATGTATTCTGACAAACATGGAATTCTTCCTGATCCTTTGCTCCTCTGATTGAGCAAGTGTATCTTATCTTATCTGATTCTCTTATCGTCGACACTACCCCGATAATAGCTTAGCGGTATTTAGGACCTTGAGGTGGGGAAGATTTCAACATCTACTCTGCAGCCGCCACTTCTACATCGGTTCTATTTCCCGATTTTTCGGGCTCTGTGAATAAAATCTAGATGCTATTAGCATTGCTGATAATTTATTGTTTCAATTGTTCTACTTACAACTGGTATCGCAACAGTTGCAGTCAAGATTCCAAGACTTGAAACGAAAAATATCCAGCTTCTCTCTCCAAAGGCATAACTAGTCCAAGCAGGGCCGGCAAGAACTCCCGCTGCACTAGCACTGGTATATAAGGAGAAAACTTGACCGCTAGCTCCCGTCTTACCGAAAATGCCGGGCGTCTCCTTTTCCATACTTGCTACCGCTCGACTTAAGTCAGCACCTAATGGTGATGAACCGAAGACTCTGGCGACGCCTATGATTCATATCAGTAACTACGAAAAGCAATCATCATACAACTGGAATGGAACAAGATTACCATAAAGTGTAAGAAGGATAGCAAGCCCAGCAATCTGATCAGTGCTGTTCCTATGTATCAAGACAAGCAAGACAGTGAAGACAGCAGATATGATGAAGTATGATGCAGTGAGCCATCGAGAGGGCCAGACATCGGAGAGTTTACCAGCTATTGGGGCTAAAAATATTGGAAATGTTATAGTCAAGAAGATTAAGCCAGCACCTGTTGAGTCCCATTTAAACTTTCGTTCCACAAATATTGGGAGAGCTGCATCGAAACTTGCGAGCAGAAATACAGTCACCCAAACACCGTACAAATCAGCCCATATGCGTGGGGATTTTAACAGAGTCACTAAGGCTATTGGATGCTTCTTGTTGTCTGCTGGTGGAAGTTGATTTTGGTTGTCCCCAAGCAGTGGCTCGGAGGCTATGTCGCTAGTGGAAGGTGTAGACGAATTTTGTTGTTCGAAAACGGCATTGTCAACACTTTGCTGAAAGGTCCCGTACGTGTGTGTTTCACCTATAGTTCTATCTATTTTCAACCTCGCGGCAACTTTTTTCTCGATCATGAACAAACGCATAACGATATCGATCGCAATAAGAATAAACATTACGATGAATAAGGATCCATAACCAAGTCCCGCATACATTATGCCGCCTATGGTTGGGGAGATCAGCATTCCAATGTTGAGACTCGAAATGACGTATCCCATCCATTGTCCAATATCCTTTGAGCCAACGGTGTCTGCAAGCAGAGCAAATCCGACTGTATATACTACAGCTGCCGAGAGTCCCTGGAGAAAACGGCTGAGAGCCAGTATCCAAACATTCTGTGCAAAATATAAGACAGCCGTGGCAGCTGCATTGGAGAAGAATCCCATGAGTAAAGGTGTTCGTCGTGATGAACTTTGATCGGCATAGTAGCCAAAGAGTGGACTCGCTATCAATTGGGCAAGGCCGAATGCTGTTAAAAGCATAGAATTCCAGAATTCGACTGGGAGAAATTAGCTTGCCGACTTGGAATACTATTTTTGAAGCGAGGGGTTCTATTCATACGGTCCTCATCTGCAATTCCAATTCGACGTTCCAGTTCGTTTGGAAGAACAGGAATAACGACTCCATAGATGAAAGAGTCCTATAACCTGGATGTCAGCATTCGTTTTCTTCAGATGCTCACGAATTTGAAGCCCACATACACTGAATGATGCAACACAGATTGTGCTAACAATGAACCATTCGGATGAGCGGAGGTCCAGAAACCTTGGTTCTCTACACTCTCCCTGCATTTCAGAAGTTTGCGTTTTGAACGGCCACATAATTGAAATCGAAATAAAAGAACCCTGGCTCTTGGGACCGTTTCGAGCTCTCAGTCGTGCGGATTATACAATAATGTATGATGGGAGAACTTCTGAGACTAGAATAGGGGAGGATCTTTTTACCGAATTGTGCTAATCGCTCGATATACCCCTTATAGACTTGCATACATACGAAGTGCATGGAGGTAAAGGTAGGCAATAGCTTTCAGCCGTCATACTTCAGGTGGCTTGGCATGAGGTTCTCTCCTTCTATTGCACAATGCAGGTGGCAATAACATTCTGACTCAATGCAAGCCTTTAGTTCCCCGCACCAGTCCGTACAGAATCTGCGTACGACCAAGGTTGCATTTTTGGCTGCATTTCGTCACATTGCATTATTCTGCCTCAATTCACTGCAAACATGTTCCGAACTTTCGCGATTATTACTATATTTACATTGCGATTCGAATTGATTGAACCGCATGATCAATTGCTAGGGTCTAGAGTTGCAGATCGAGAAAAAAAAACCTCTACATGGTAGTCTAGTTTCTTTTGTATGCAATTGTTTTTTCTTTCATCGCAGAGGGTTTCGATATGCCCGCAAGATGCGATGCTCTATTTCTCCAGAGCCAGAACGAGCGTGAGAGGATACAGTTACGTAAATTCGCGTCCGATTGATCCGAGCGTCCTTGAAGTTGATCGTCTGCGGGGTTACACTTGTCTCACAATGTTATATGCGCGTCACTGTTTCTGGAACTTTAGCCAAGCAGATGGGAAACTTGACGATCGATAGTGATCTGTACATGGACAAATTACGTTAGACAATTTCATTGGTTTTATTGCGATTTGAAATTTCTGTTTTTGAGGTATTATAACTTATTAGACAGTTTTTGACAGCATCATGATGACACTCAACGTAAGTGTTCTGGAATCTGTTCATCGCATATCATGATGTTTTTTGATATAATTCGTTCCACAGCAATGTTTTCACCATTCAACGACGAGAATAAAACGTTCATTTTTCATTTCATTTATGAAAGGTCTGATCCACTCGAAGTTATACGGTGATTGGGTTCTAGAGTTCTTACAATTCAGTTCATATTTTGTACATTTTCAGTCCGTAAATGGCACCGCTTGATGATGCCGAGACAATCAATGGAGCTATTTCCATAAATGCAAGGACATGGAACGTTCCGCCCTTCTCTTAGATCTCATTGCATTTTGCGGAGAAACTTCCTGGTTACGCAAGCCACTTAATGCGTACGCTCTTACTCACCCATATCTTTGTATAGTGGCATACGCTCGCTACTAGACTTGATCCTTCAGCCCCTTTCCCATATGATATAATGGATGCTGGCTCAGTACGCTATGCAGCTACCAGGAAGGAATTTTACGGTGCAGATGGAATCAAGGTTAATGGATTGGAGTTACTGGAGACGATACGAATGAGCTGAAAGAGCTTCGACAAAGAATCCCTTCCGTGCCGGGCTGTGACTGCATCGAGAGTTGGGTCTGTGTGATCAAATCTTAACATTGAATGATGGAAGCACGTCATGTAGAATTAGCACTATGTTCTGAGGCTATCCAGGGCAATCTACCCTCAAAGCCAGGGCGCGTGTCAAATCGGAAGTGATGCCCTCCAAGCCCGCAGGCTGGGGTTGCAGTCTATAACCCGTGATCTATGAAGATCAGCTTCGAAAGTTTTGATGGCTGAGGAAATGTAGGGGGATGAGAGCTCGGGTAGATGATTTTTGCCCAGGTCTCATATTTAAGAATCGAATGATGTTGAAGGATGAATTGTGAAGAGATTCGTCTGTGTTTAACATTGAAGCTCAATTCGAAGATTACAGTCTCTGAAAGTCCAAAACAATTCCTCTTCGTGTCTTGCTTTAGGTGAGTTTTTTGACCACTGAGATCTTTTCGCGTGCACTAATGAACTTGGACTGCTTAGAATTCATCATGACATTAACAGCTAAGCACTTCTCTCCCGACCTCATTCAGAGGGACCAACGTCAGCTCAAGGGAGGCTGCGTTGAGAAATCACACTCTGCGATGGATTTGGATCTTGCATCTAAACACTATCTTTCAGGCCTCCTCCATAGCGAGCGTCGTCCAGCGCAAACCACGGACACGGAAAATTACCTCAGTCAAGGGGAAGGTTCTGTCAAGCCATTCTCTCTTCTGGATCCTACGCAGAGCCATGATGAAATTCGAAGACAAATGCCATCAGATGCAACATTAATCGATGTCTACCCATGTACAGCTCTTCAAGAAGGGCTCCTAGCATTGTCAATGAAGGAGTCCGGCAGTTTCACTCCTCAAATAATATGCAAGCTCCCCAAAGGCATTGATTTGAATAAGTTCAAAGCTGCTTGGCAGAGCACAGTCGATTCAAATTCGACACTTCGAACTAGTTTCGTTCAAACACGGACTTCAGGCCTACTTCAAGTAGTTTTTGCGCCAGAACCCATCCTCTGGTCCGAAGAGATCGACCTCGAAAGCTACTTGAGCAACGACAGAATTATCTTCCCTTCATTCGGAAAGCTCCTATTGAGATACGGTCTCATTCAAAGCCACTCATCTGATTCATTGTATTTTGTTTGGACTTTTCATCATGCCGTTCTTGATGGATGGAGCATGCGCTTGGTACTTCGACAAGTCGAAGAATCATACAGAGGAGTGACTTTTCAACCGCTGGTAGAATTTAAGCGTTTCATTGCCCACCAAATGAGACTTGACAAGCAATCACAGAAAGCGAGCGAAATGTTCTGGAACAATCATCTAGCAAATATTTCGGGGGCACAATTTCCAGTTGTCCCATCGCAACATCAGTCGCGTGCGAATGGCTACTCGGAAAGATTTATTCCCGTGAAGGAAAACCTATTGGCTGGTGCAACGACCTCTACAATTATACAAGCTGCATGGGGAATCCTAGTAGCACGACGTACCGCTGCGACGGAAGCTACTTTTGGTCTCGTGCTTGCAGGGCGAAATGCAAAGATTGTAGGTCTCGATATGAGAAGAGTAAATGGTCCAACATTCAATTCACTACCGATGCGAGTAATTATTGAGGACAAAAAATCTGCGGAAGATCTATTTGCTTCGGTTCATGATTCTCGAGTCGCCATGAAACCCCATCAGCATCTTGGCCTACAAAATATTCGTAAGCTCGGAGCGGACTGTACGAAAGCTTGCAGCTTCCAGAATCTACTCGTTATTCAACCTAGATTAGAGAGAGATCCCAACAGTATATTCGGCGCCAGAGAGAATACTAGTGACCACTGGGCAAAGTTGAATGCTTATCCTCTCATGATGCAATGTGATTTGATGGGAGATGGCTTCACTGCAATGGCCAGTTACGACTCTCATGTTTTATCTGACCAAGAAGTCCATATTCTGCTGCAACAATTTGACAACATTATCTCTCGTTTGTCCGATGCAAACACACTGGTTGGTGATGTAGGGCTGGCAATAGAAAACCCGCAAGAACAATTAGCAATTCAAGAAACCGATGCTGAAGAGGTTTATTCTTGTGTCCACGAAGTCATTCGGCGGAGTTCGCAGAGCCGCGGATCCGATGTAGCAGTGACATCTTGGGATGGAGAATTGACGCATTCCCAATTGCATTCTATATCTGATCGTCTAGCATATCTTCTACAGCTCACTGGTGTTGGACCCGAAATCAATGTTGCACTGATCTTTCAAAAATCTTTGTGGGCTGTAGTCGCCATGATGGCAGTGATGAAAGCTGGAGGAACTTTTGTCCCTATGAGCCCCGACCATCCTGAAGAGCGAATCACAAAGCTAGTGAAGCAAATAGGTGGCAAGATGATCATGTGCTCTGAAAGTCTCCTCCCCTCGTTCGAGGGCATCGCAAAGCAAACATTTGCTGTGGGAAAATCAATGCTCGAAAACTTGCCCCAAGGGGTGCTAGATACAAGCGTTCAGCCAAACAATTCTGTTTATATTATGTTCACTTCTGGCAGCACTGGAGAACCAAAAGGATGCGTCATAGAGCATGCTACTTGCTGTGCTACTATGCGTCACCTCTCCAATTTCTCCAGACTCAATCCTCAAAGTCGCACTCTTCAATTATCGGCATATACTTTTGATGGCATGGTTTTTGAGATTCTTACTACTTTGGGTGTTGGAGGCGTTGTTTGCATACCTTCAGACGACGAAAAAATGAACAACATTACATCAGCAATCAACCGAATGCAAGTTAATACTGCATTCATGACACCTGCGTTTGGAAGATTGATCCTTCCAGAATCTGTGCCAACACTAAAAACTCTTCTTATAGGGGGTGAAAAGGTAATCCAAGAGGATTTGGATCAATGGCTCGGCAAGTTACGGTTATTACAAATTTATGGACCTACCGAATGTTGCTGTAAGTTCTATTATGTTTTTCCTCGCCATACTCATACCTACGTTGGTTTTCCATATTAATCCCCTATGCAATCTGGCCAATGCATTGTAATCTAATTTGTTCTTATTTTCCTCTAAAATTCTCCTTGGTGCGCAGCTACTGACTCTGGAATGCTGCAGGCATGTGCGTTGGTACTGAGATCACTGGGAAAGATCTAAACCCTGCTAGAATGGGATCTGGTTTCATCGGAAGTTTTATTGTGCTTGACAAGAACGACCAATTAGCTCAAAGGGGAACTGCAGGTGAATTGTTAATTGGTGGACCACTTGCGAGGGAATATCTCAAAAATCCCGAAAAGACGGAGGCGTCATTTGTGCCTACGCCTTCTTGTATCCCTGCTGAATCTACTCGATGGAAAAGGTGGTATAGGACAGGTGACTTGGTCAAAATGGATGCCGATGGATCAATCGTATATATCTCTCGGAAAGATGCGGTAAGTGATATCCCTATTTTGAGTCTCAGTTATTTCTCTTGAGATTTCTTGACACGTTGTTCATTTCAACCTCAATTTATAATGCCCGGAAACATGGTCCAACTGGAAAATTCCAGCAGGTTCAAACCTGTTCAGGATCCTTTCTATTCGGTTGAAGTCCTCCGAAACTCCACAAACTGGGAGAAATATACCATTCAGTGACCTAGTAGTGACTGAGATCGTATACTAAATATATTGTAGGGTGCACAAGTCAAGCTAAACGGCCAAAGAATTGAGATGGGTGAAATCGAAAGTCATCTTCACAAAAATCTAGACAATATTATAGATCTTGCCACAGTGATAGCAACTCCTGTGGATGGCAGGTCACCGTTCCTAGCAGCCTTCTTGTGTTTTAGAGATGGTGGTAAAAATAGAGAAAAGGAAGAAAGCTCACTTTTCAAGAAGTGCCTTGATAAGTCAATCGTCCGATCACTTCTTGACCGCTTGAGTCTTGCACTACCACAATACATGATACCAAAAGTATACATACCCGTATCATCGATACCGCTTACTATCTCTCAGAAGTGTGATCGCAAAACCCTACAGACTCTTGCAGCTAGCTTGACGCCTTCAGAATTTGCATATTATTCTGGTCAAGAGACTACACACTCCGCTCCTCTGACCAACAACGAGCTTCAAATGCAGCGTCTATGGGCCGTTATTTTAAAAATTCCAACAAGTAGTATAGGCAGGAATGATAGTTTTACACGTCTTGGTGGAGATTCCATTCTTGCTATGAAGCTCGTTGCAGCTGCACGAGAATATGGCATAAATTTGACGGTTGCAAACATTTTCCAAAGTCCAATCCTATCAGATTTGGCCAAAACACTGGTGGATGTCAATTCCTCTACAGTTGTTGCACAGGATAATATCCCTGCATTTTCTATGATTGGAGGGCGCGTTCAGCTGTTGAAAGCGGCCATTGATGGTGGTCTCAACCCAGAGTATGTTGAAGACTTGTACCCATGTACTCCTTTTCAAGGATCCATCATGGCACTCTCAATGAGCCATCCTGGCACGTATGTTGCACAACACGTTTTCGAATTATCCAAGGACATATCCTCTGATATTGACAAGTTCTGTGACGCTTGGAATGAAGTTGTACGTTCGAATCCAATTCTACGAACGCGTATCAATCAACATGAAGCAGCAGGCCTGGTGCAAATGGTGATTAGAGGAGATGTTACATGGCAGGTGCAAGATAACCTCCAAGGATATTTGGAATCTGATAAAGCGCAGCCTATGGGCTTAGGGGATCCTCTCAGCCGCTATTGTGTTGTCGAAGAGACAATCTCAGCCGATCACAAGTATTATTTCGTCCTTACCCTACATCATGCAGTATACGACGCCTGGAGCATAAATTTGATGCTTCAACAGGTGGGAAAGGAGTATGGAAGACTTGCACACATTCCTATGAATGATGCCAACTTACCTCAAACCCAAAATGTACCGTTCAATCGTTTCATGAAGACTATTGTCGATTTAGATCGACTTGCAGCAGAAAACTTTTGGAAATCAGAGCTTGCGAGTGAAGATGCAAAGATTTCACATTTTCCAAGCATCAATTCTGGGTCCCATCCTCAGCCTGGTGCAATAGCCATCAAAGATATCAAGTTGGTTCGAGAGGCTAATTCCGACTACCGAATTTCGAATATTATCCGAACAGCTTGGGCAATTGCCATAAGTAACTACTCCAACTCTAACGACATCATCTTCGGAGAAGTCTTGACAGGACGTACTGGTTCATCAGCCGATCTAACTCGAGTAGTTGGACCTACATTAGCTACCGTTCCGGTGATTAAATCTTTTGAATTTTTGGTCTTTTATGAAACAGGATGTGGATGTTGTTGAATGTGTCACTTTGTCAATTTATCGGCTGTTTATGTCATCTCAAACATGTTTCCTATGTCTTTCCACAGTTTCTATCAAATAGAGCGCCTGAGATGATTGCCCTTCAAGATGAAGTCTTGTCACTAAATTTCTGGGAGTAGAGTGGGCATCTTGTATTTTCGTGCGGCTATGTACTGACTTTTCATTTTATAGGTTAGGATCACATTGGATCCTCAGGGCACAGCTCTTGATCTACTGAAGAAGGTTCAGGCTAAAATGATCCAGATGATGCCCTTTGAGCAGATTGGTCTATCCAACATTCAACGACTTGGAGAAGGACCGAAAAAGGCATGCCAGTTCCAGAATATCTTGGTCATACAACCTAGAGAAAATTCAGCCATCGACAACTCATTTATGGGACGACGTCGAATGGATCTTGTGGAAGCAACTGTATGGGATACAAATGCTTTAACTCTAGAATGCCACCTTACTGAAGAGGGAATGAAGGCCAAGGCAATCTTTGACTCAGAAATTATAAACAGTCGACAAATGGAGAGGATACTCTCCCAGTTTCAGCATATCCTTAAGCAATTATGCCATGAAGATGCAGGAAAATCTGTCCAAGATATCAACTCTATCAGTGAAGTTGATCTAGCGCATGTTTGGGAATGGAATTCTACATTACCAGAGGTAATGACGTCTTGCGTACATGAAGTTATCGACATCATGACAAAGCACGATCCTCATGCCCCAGCAATTGCCTCTTGGGATGGCGATTTGACTCGGGCTGAGCTAGATAGTCTATCATCTCGTCTAGCGCATCAACTGATGAAGTATGGAATAGGGCCAGGAAGCAAAGTGCCTCTATTCTTCACGAAATCAAAATGGGCCATCGTAGCTACACTGGCAACTATCAAGTCTGGAGCTGCATTTGTACCCTGCGACCCCTATCATCCACAGTCACGTCTTCTTTCACTTATTGAACAAGTTAATGCTCAATTAATTCTTTGTTCAAGCGATGTTCGGCAGTCGTGCTTAGATTTGTTTCCTTGCGGCAAAACTATTGTGGTGGGGGAGACTGAGATGGAACTGTTACCAATGCTAACAAACATTGTAATCAATGTTAGCCCTGTGGACCCTCTCTACATATGCTTCACCTCAGGTACTACTGGGACTCCCAAAGGTACAGTAGTGACCCATGAAGCATATTGCTCAGGAGCAAGAGACCATGGCAAAGCGCTTCACTTCGGACCAACATCTCGTTTTTTACAGTTTGCGTCCTACAGCTTCGATACTTCTATCGAGGATATTTTAACGACCCTGATGACGGGAGGCTGCCTCTGCATACCATCTGGTAAGTACTATCGATCTCCTTTTAATGAAGAAAATTAACCGGTACACTTATAGAGGGAGAACGGACCTCCGATATTGTGGGAGCAATAGCTAGAATGAATGTTAACACAGTAGACCTGACACCTTCTTATATAAGCTCGATCTCACCTGACTCTGTTCCTACATTGAAGCGAATAACTCTTGGTGGAGAGCCTATCACTGCTAATGTCATCAAAACCTGGGCAGATCGCGTTCATTTGATTAATGCTTTCGGAACTACCGAATGTTGCGTGTAAGTGTATACCCAGTTTCGAAATTCTGGATCGGAACTTGTAATCCATGTTCTTTCCTTTCTTTCGCTTGAGGCGTAATTTCTCTGCCTTAGCCCCTTCAAAGCTAGCGTTGCATCAAAATGATCTGACTGTCTTCTAGAACAAGTGTAGTGAATGCAGATATCTCTCCCAGCACATCTCCTACAAATATCGGACGTGGAGCAGGCGCAGTCACTTGGATTGTTGATACTGAAGATTCAAACCGTCTTCTACCAATCGGTGCAATTGGTGAACTGCTAATTGAATCACCCGCCATGGCCTCAGGATATCTTGGCGACGAGGTGAAAACTAGAGCCGTTTTTATCGATAGTCCCAAATGGGCTCGTAATTTTGGCTCGAGTCACCGTCCTGCACGTCTTTACAAAACCGGTGATCTTGCCCAATACAGTTCTGATGGGACAATCAACTACCTCGGCCGCAAGGACACTCGAATCAAACTCCGGGGACTTCGCATAGAAATCGCTGATGTGGAGCATCACATACTCAGTCATCCACAAGTCAGAAAAGCCATGGTTGTGTTGCCTACTTCTGGACCATATGCTGACCAGCTTACGGCCATCATTGAGCTCGAAAGCTCGAAAGACTCGAAGGTAGCCAGTGGTATTGCTGTAGTTTCTCATTTAGAACTTAAAGCTTCCGGATTCAAATGGTCCCGAATTGCCAATCATCTGTTAGATCACCTACCAAGCTACATGATTCCTTCCTCTTGGGTCGCTATGAAGACCATACCACTCCATACCTCCGGAAAGCTGGATCGTCCTAGACTCACCAAGTGGCTCAATAGTCTTCCAGTGATCCAAAAAGCTGAGAGTTATCCCAAGAGCATCGAAGCACCTTTATTACCATCGAATGATCATATCGCATTTGAAATCAGCGATAAAATCGCACAGCTTGTTGCTATGAAGCCTTCATCACACCTCAATTCCGAGATCATAGGTCGTGATGTTAACCTTGCTTCTATTGGAATTGATTCCATCAAGATCATGTCTCTTGCAGCTTTCATTAGACGATCGTATGGAATCACTATACCTATGCCCAAGCTCATCAACTATCAGACCACAATCTCGGATGTTTCGAAACATATTCGTGCTGCGACTAGTTTTAAAGGCGAAAAGCCCATAGAGTCAGTACCCACCCTTGATTTGATGCAAGAAATCACCGATCTAGACATACAATTAGCCTCGATGCAGCATTACTTTGGAGTTGTTTTCTTGACAGGTGCCAGCGGATTCCTAGGTACCCAGATGCTTCGAGAACTTCTTGAAAGGCCTGGAGTCAAGAAGGTTATTGTGCATGTACGCGCTTCATCCAATGAAAATGGCAAACAAAGGATCACAACAGCAGCTAAATCCGCAAGATGGTGGCATGAAACTTTCGCAACGAAACTCGAAATATGGACGGGAGACTTAGCTAAACCTATGTTAGGTTTGAGTTTCGGACAATGGCAAAAACTAAGTACAGTCGATGCCATCATCCATAATGGAGCTTCAGTGCAATGGAATGCAGACTATCACACTCTTAAAGCTGCCAATGTCACATCTACCTTTGATATTCTGAAGAATATTACGGGAGCTGTTTCGCCTCCGAAATTCGTCTACGTATCTGGAGGTCGTGATTTTGAAGGAGAGATGGACGATAATACGACCGCCATGAAATTGAAGGAACTTGATGGTTACAGTCAAACAAAGTTCGTTTCAGAGCTGATGGTTAGAAACTTTGCTCAACGAGCCGCATCTTTTGCCCAAGACAATCACGTCTCTATTGTCAAACCGGGACTGATCATTGGTACAACCCGGGAAGGAGTTGCTAATACCACTGACTTCCTATGGAGATATGTAGCTGGCGCAATAAACGTCGGTGCATATCCTATTCCAGACAAAAATGATTGGTTGACTGTTGCACATGCGGATTTCGTCGCAAATTCTACTATCAATGCCTTGGTCAATATTCCCAATCACTCAAATTATACATTGGATATAACTGGTGGAATCTATATGCAACGATTTTGGGATATTGTCGATGAAACTATGGGGCATCAACTTCGCCCGACTACTTCAAATGAATGGGCGAAGTTGATCCAGAAGGATATGGAGAAGAAGACGGAAGCTCATCCGCTCTGGCCGGTAGCTCATCTTATCACTGAGGAAGGTAATTTGGGCAAGAGTAAAAGACCAAGGGAATTGGCCACTGTGTTTGAGAAGCAGATAGAGGAAGCGATCAAGAAGAATGTGGAGTATCTGAACGAGATTGGTTATTTTAGGTAGGGATTTGGAGGTTGTGAGGCAACGATGAAAGGAATTTGGTTTCATTTTATCAAAAGTCTGGATTGTTTGATGCAGCTTTCTTCTGCTGTACCTCAATGTCTCTTATATGTTCATAAGTTCACACTCTTTCAGCTCCAATCAAATTTTGTCCCCAATTGGATCTTCTGTCTTTGGATCCTGCTGGTGATGTTGTGATAATTAGTGAGCTATTTCAATATTTCCAATATGGCAGGAAGATAGAGGTAGGGGCACGATGTCTTTCATCTACTGAATGTGCCAAATATACCAACATGTAGGTACATGATAACCAATACTAAAGAATAATATGCCACAAACACATGTCGATATACCAAGACAGGATGCGAGAACCTAGGGAAAAAATTAAAGTCCAGTACCTATTCGGTGTTCATGTACTAGACATTAATCCTTAAATGTTACGACATTCCCGATGGGCCTACACGTGAAATCTACATACTTCCTATGTGCTCCCGGTGAGCTGGATAATCCATTTGGAAATCTAAAGATTTGTCCAAACAAACAGTCACTCCTATCAACCACCTTGATTACTCAAACTCTTGAATTATTGTTAAACAAATATGTTCCTTGCTCGATACCGAATACACAGATACCCCTCAGCGACCTACAAAAATAAAGAGCATCACTCTCACATCGAACTGCAAAAGAATCATCCAGATAAAATGTACAAATTGGGTATCTACCTATTGATTCTCCTCCTTACTACAAAGATGCAAATTCTTTTAACTCCATTCCATCTATCCCTACATACAATAACTTTACAATTTATACATATCTCGTTAAACCACCGGAAACTTTTTTCCTAATCCTTCTGCCCATCGCGCATAAAGTACATCAGCAAGCTGTTTTGTATGTTCCATTCCTGGCACTATTTGACCTGGTAGATTTGATTTTTCCTTTGCATCTCCCTCGGGCATTGCACTGGATTGCCGACGACGGTGGCTTTTAAGATGTGGGTTACTCGTCGCTAGTACTAGTTTTCCATTTGCGCCTTTTTGGGGAGATCCTTGAGGTGTTCCGTCTCGAAGGACCAAAGCTCTGCTTGGAGACATGTGTGAGGCGATTTTGGGTTCTTGCTCTACTTTGTCTATCAAGAGCTTGAGGAGATGATATTCGCCCTCTGGATCAACAGCGTCAAGGGCAGCCCAAGCATCGGCTAGACGAGACAGTGCTTGTCTTTTGGCTTGATCTCCTGTTTGCGCATGCATTTCTTGAAATACTGGGTCAACGACTTTTGTATATGCACGTCGACCAAGGTATGCTTCTTTTGTATTCGCTTCTGCTACTTGCACAAGTGCTCTGTTTTCATCACCCTGATGAGATGGAATGTCGACTGAATCTTCGGGGCTGCTTGGTCGAGATGATGACGTTGAGTTATTTGATACTCGGCGGAACAATCGGACTGTTGAACCAGTATTTCCAAAACTCATGTCTGGTGCTAGTGGAGGTCGTCTGGTTGTACCAGTTTGACTCTGTGTACTGTTACCCCGTGGCCTGGTTGGTGAAGAGTGCTGCATCGCTGGTGGCTGTCTTCTGACGGTGCCTCTATCAGACGAAAGTGATGGAGGTGAAGAATATTCTAAAGGTGAATCCTTGAGATCTAATTTCTTGAAAGCCTCCTCAGGAGGAGTTTGACTACCCTGGCCATTTGCATGGATGGCAGAAAGCTTTCTTCTCTTGCTTCCATTCTTTCGTGATGGTGCTACAGTAATTGTAGAAGCCTTGACTGTATCAAAAACCCATCCATCAGGCTCATATTTTGGAGTCATTGTATTGCTGGAGTTTGTTAGTTGATGATAACAAGCCCAGATAGCTTCGAAACTTACAGTGTTTCCTCATAGAATTTAGGATGCGAAGGCCGAGTCCTTGATCCGTCCCACTCCTGTCTTCTCTCCACCAACTCTTGCAAAGCCTCAACTTTTCCTGCAGAGCGTATGAACTTATGCTTCAATAATTCCTTTGCCGAAGGTCTTCGATCACAATCCTTGACCAAGCATTGTGCCACAAAATCCTTAAAGTCCTTGCTGTAATTCGAGCCTTCTAATCTTGGTGCCGGTGCTTTGGGTATCTGAAATAGAACCTTCATTGGATGTATCGAAGCATGTGGTGGCTCTCCATTAACCATCTCTATTGCGGTGATTCCGAGGGACCAAATGTCTGCTTTGAAATCGTATCCTGCTTGTTGAATAACTTCTGGCGCCATCCAGAATGGGGTGCCGACGAAAGTATTTCTTTGTGATTTGATATTCGTGAGCTGTGCTGCAACTCCGAAATCTGCCAGCTTAACCTTGCCCGCAGTCGATAGTAATATGTTTGCTGCCTTTATATCTCTATGTATCTTTCCTTCTTGATGAAGATACTCGAGACCTAATAAGATCTCTCGACAAACAATCGCAATATGGGCTTCGTGAAATGGAGCCGGTTTCAGCTGTTTCCAATTAGCAATGGATTTAATTTCGCAAGTGAACATAATCATACCAAGTCCAAACATGACCCTCCTCCCAGAAACTCCATAACAATCCATAGTTTATGGCCTCGTAGAAAACTGCCTTTGTATTGAGTAACGTAAGGACTGGCGCAGGTGCTGAGGACTGATATCTCTTGTTGAATTTCCTGTATGTCGTCTTCACTCGACTCTAAATCAATCAATTTGATTGCGCAAATCTCTCCCGTTGCTCTCTCGATGGCTTTGTAGACGACGCCGAAACTTCCACTTCCAAGTTCCTCGAGAACTTGGTACTGCGTTGTTGACATAATTTGGGGAGTGAGGTGAAGTGATATTTTATCACTGCTGGTTGTTTCCTACTTATCGGCAGACACCCTCCCAAGACCAAATGGATGGATTTCTCTCGAGAAAATCAATCGGCGTCAAAGATTGAATGCAAATGAAAATGAGAATGAAAATCCGAATGAAGATGAAAATTAAATTGATATAGATATTAAATTAAAAACGGCCGAGACCTTTTTCTTTTATTAAATAACATAAAATGTAAACAAAACTATGATCGAACGTGATCAATGTCTCTCTCTTAACGAAATCGGATAAGGTTCTTTTGTTTACCCAGCTCAGCCATTTCAGCGTTGCCGGGCTAATGGTGAGGTGCCAACAAACCAAAGCTATTATATGTACCTATTCCATATTACTGAGAAGATTTGCAAAAATTCAAGATTCTTTAAATTGTCTTGAGTCGAACATTTTGTTACTTTTGCTATATCACAAAATCTCTACATTTATTCTCAGATGCATTGATCTCGGCCTTTGGGAAATATTCCAACCCCAATGATTCACCGATAGAAGTCGCAACACCTCAACCATGACGCCAGCCCCGGGTACTTTGCCTACTCGCTTTCCATGCTGGTGCCGAGCTATATATTCCTTCAGCGGAGAGGTAAGTGCAATATACATTGCGGTTTTCTACAGTCTAGAGCTCTAACCATACGATTGCGCAGTCAAAACGCGACTTGGGCTTTATTGAGGGGGATTTGATAGAATGCTTGAACGCAGGAGATGGATCATGGTGGATGGGTCGATTGCGGAGGGACAAGAGAGTCATGGGATTGTTTCCTTCGAATTTCGTACAAGTGCTGGATGAGAGTTTTCGACCAACAAGTAGAACGTCGAGTCCAATGCCGGATCGAAGTCCCAGTCCAAACCCTTTCAAAAATCCAACAGCTCCGACGAAGCCCAAGACAAAATCGATGCGAAAACCATTCCAAGCGTATGCTGCGCCAGATATGGGGGCAATAAAGAGGGCGGAAGCTAGAGAAAAGGAACGTCTTGCGAGTTTGAGTTCTCGAATACCATCACCAGCCGCCAGGGGTGGACATAATGGAGCAAGGGCGCCTCCTCCTCAACCCCAGCCTCCTCTATATCAGTCGCGGATGCGCTCGCCAGCACCGTTTTCTCAAATTCCAAGCCATGTATCTCGCGCACCATCTCCAGGACCAAGCCATTATACATCCCGCGCTCCCTCTCCTGCGCCAAACCATTATACTGCTCGTGTGCCTTCGCCTGCGCCGAACCATTATACTGCTCGTATACCTTCTCCTGCGCCCAACTATTACAACCCTCGTGTACCATCTCCTGCGCCAAATCACTACACATCTCGCGCCCCATCTCCCGCTCCTAACCATTACATATCTCGTGGGCCATCTCCTGCTCCTGACCATTACATATCACGGGGGCCCTCTCCTGCTCCTGACCATTACGCATCTCGTGCGCCCTCGCCTAGTCCCAACCAGTATGGATCCCGTGCTCCTTCTCCTGCTCCCTCGTTTGGTTATCAAAGTTATTCTCGAGGTCCATCGCCTGCGCCTCAATTTGACAGAGGGGGTACCTCGTCTCCACCGCCACCTCCACCGCCTCATCGCAGCACTTATGCTCCCCAAGCATCTAGAGATACATATGAAAACAATTCGAACACCTATAATATACCATTGGCAGTATCACCATGTCCACCATCGCCGGCGGGTACAGGACGCACCCCCTCCCCCTTGCGAAGTGCAATGGATGATGTAATGCTATCTTTAGCAGATATGGGAGTAGCTCGAGAGTCAGAAATTCCGGAAGCACCAATCGATCCATGGTCTCCTGAGGCATTTGATCAGACGTACATATCATCAAAACGTGCACCTAGATCTAATACAGCTATTGCAATTCCTGAAGAATATAATTCAACAAGTGCTGATAACTACGTCAATAACATGCAACCTTACCAACCTACAAACACTCCCCCACCTCAACTTAGCAATTACGTTCAAAGAATGGAGAATAGATTGAGTAAAATGTATTCCTCGACGCCTCGTCCCCCAAATGATGATGTTCGACCAGCAGTCCCTCCTAAAGCGAGTTCGTATGCTTATGAGAGCCGACCAAAATCGTCTATGAGCATAAATACACAGTCAAGCAAGCTTCGCCACCGCAAATCTGCATATGAAGTTGGTAAATCTATGCTGGGGAGGACTTTCACAACAAGAACAGACAAGACAGATTCAACAACCTCTTCCTCTGGTACTCGCAGTACCACTACCAATGGAAGCTCGAGTACTCAAATGACTGACAAAAGTCTCATGAGTGGACCGTCAGCCAGTGGCATCTCTTCAACTAGTGCCGGAAGCTTGGCCAGAAAGCGGGAATTACTATACGGTCGAGCTCAAAGCGCACTTGGTTCACGAAAGGATAACTATCTGGGGATGAATAACAGTCAACCTGATTTCACTACTGGCCGATCTCAGACGCCAATGACCGGCATTTCATATCACAGTAGTCATGCTTCAGATCCTTCGCGTATGCAGTCACCAACTGGCTGGCCAGGTACTGCAGCAGATTCTAATGCTGCTCTTGGTGGTCTCATGACACCCAAATCCAAGAAAAGCGGGTTCTTCAAAAGAATGGTCGAGTCTGCGAAAACAGGTGCTGCGAGCGCTAGGAGCAGTATCGCTGTTGGTGAATCTTCGAGACCACGAGTTCAGGCTCACAGTTCATTTCCAGCGGAAACTACGTCAATGGGAGGTGGTGGTTTTGGGAACATACCGAACTCTAATCCCTCCACTAATGAAGTTGGACCTGGAGGTAGCACCGTAGGAGTCGATTGGGTTCAGGTACGACGAGACATCAACAGATCGAATTCTTTAAGTAAGATTGAGCGAGTTGAAAGAAAGGAGAGATGCCAGATGATGGATTATCCCGCCATAAGTCCTGTGGAAGAGCTTCTCGAGGGGTGCGATGGTGATGAAGGAGTTGATGGTAATCCGGTTGCTGAGCCAACCAATTTTCAAGCAGTAAACCTCAGCCTGGTTGACAAGAACACAAGATTCATCAATAGCCTCCCACCCATGTCTAACCCTATGAGTCTAGCCACAGGGTATGTGTGTCGACCATATAGAAGCGATATCCAGCGCTTACGAGCAATATTTACATGGGTTAGCGAAAAGATCACATGGGAAGAGGGCTTCGATAATGACACTGCCGATTCAAGAAGGGTGATTCAGACCAAACACGGTTCTTCCGAAGAAGTCGCATTTCTAGTCATGGATATGTGTAAAGCTATTGGGATACATGCAGAGGTTATCAGAGGATATCTCAAATCGCCTGGTGAAGTACCAGACATGGGCCCCATGCCTCGACCTAATCATTTCTGGAACGCAGTCGTGATTGATGGAGAATGGCGAATAATGGATTGTTCTTTAGCAAGTCCTTCTCATCCTCGGCGAAGCCAATACACTAGTGCCAGTAGCCAATATGCGGAATTCTGGTGGTTTCTGACTCGGCCAATCGAAATCTGCTGGACTCACATACCTGAACAGCATGTTGACCAACATCTTTGTCCTCCCATGGCACATGAAATTCTGCTAGCTCTGCCCTGTGCTTGCCCCGCATTTTTCACTAATGAGATGGAAATGGTGGAATATGATACTAGTCTTATACGGATTGAGGATCTCGAGCTCGTTCACATCAAAATTTCTGTACCGCCTGATGTTGAGTGTGTAGCGGAGGTTGAAGCACGTGCCTTTGAGCGGGATGCTGATGGCGATCTATTCGAGACTGGCGAGATTATTACGAAGCCTGCTTTGGCACAAGCCGAATGGGTAGGCAGTCAAAAGAGATACACGATCAAGGGTTTACTGCCAGGTGATGAAGGGTCAGGTATTCTTAAAATTTATGCTGGGAAACGTGGTCTCATGCATAGTATCAAGGATATTCCACATCCGTTGGCTGTTGCATTGCCTATTATTCACTCTGGTGACAATCCTCCATACGACTTTCTGATCCGACATCCAACACCTCATGCACAACGCCATGACCTTTATGTCGCCCAGCCACAATGCCAGCGGTTAGCAATCAATAATACTTTCGTGTTTGCTGTGCGTCAGCATCCTTCCTCGCTATCCACGGGATCTCCAGATCCTGGGAGAACCTCACCTATTCCATTTATACGACCGAACTCGGCCATGTCTATAACAAGTTCCTCGGCTTCTGGTTCAGGAACCGGTAAAAAGCCAGCCAAATTGGCAATTCAAGCACCTGGTGGAAAGATCTTGAGATTAATGCGAAAGGAAGAGAGAAATGGGGGTGTCAATTTGGAGGGTGGAGATGGGGGAACTTGGGAGACGATAATTAAATGTGGGGAAAGGGGTGTATGGAGAGGACTAGTTTTAGCCGATCGAAGTGCTAGATGGTGCGTTTTTGCTGAATGGACTTGCGTCTAATACTACCTATATATTCTCAATTTCGAGATGAAACGAAAGAGACGATCAATTAAAAGATTGGGAAGGACGAAAAACGGAATCGACATGAGACGAAATGTATGCATTTTATGGCGCCTTGCGGTTGTAATGGACGATTTTTATAACGAATAATTTGGGTTGGATTTCGGCGGTAATAAATGGTAGGCTTAGGCTGGATGGAATGGATGGATGGTCGGTAGGTCGGTAGGTCGGGTTGCTCGGTCGGAATTATTGTATAAAAGAATCGCATTTCAAAGGCGTTTTTGCACATTGGGAGCATGTAGAAGTAATTTGAGGGATTAGTCGTCGCCAAATATGTTTATGCATCTTTTTTATCAAAGTTGCTTGTAGTTCTAGTAGTGCATGCGTTCTAAATTTAAAATATATATTATATATTGAATTGTGTGAATGGCTATTGTGCTGTGGGGTTTTCATTGCAAGACATCGATCTGCTTCTTGAATGAAGCAATGGTGGGTGGGAGCATGGAGATATGGAACGCTTTTCAAGGTACTTTGCATATTTCCTTCTACCACTAAAGTTCACGTGAACGTTGAACGACAATTGAACTGTAAATATACTCTGCTTAGAAAGTGTAGAAGCGTCAAAAAATACAAATAGAGCGTCTCATACGAAGCATTCATAAAATTGAGCTCATTGATCTTGTTCACTACCACAAGTCCAATTGCAGTAAAATTTTATGTTAGGATATCACCTAGTTGCACATCCATTTCTTCTGGATTTCCTCAATATTGCAACTGGGGCCGCCCTGACGCAGGCCCTTTCATTCAAGTTCTCATAACAAGACCAGATGAATAGATAATCATACACGCCTTCTTTCCCATTCCTTCACCTCCCAAATTTTCATTCTCTCCTCTCATCTATTTCTTCTTCCTACTCGACAAACCCCTCTTCTCCGCATTCTTCGTCTTCCTCGCATTTGCCTTCCTCCACGCCGTCCATCGATCTCCCGGTTTATACAACCTCACCTTAACCTTCGCTCTCTCCGCCGCTCTTCCAATCTCCCAATTCGCCTCTCTGTACATATATCCCGGACGCAACTGTAGATTTCTGCCCTCCTCTCCCTTCCTCTCCTTCTTCTTCTTCTCCTTCTTCCCCTCCTTCTCAGCCCCCTCCACGCTAACCTCCACCGCTACCGGCTGCTCTACCTCCGGCTCCTCAATCTTCGCAACCTCCATCCCTAATCTCCGTCTTCTGATGGTGTTCCGCGGTAAGGGGAGAACCTGCTCGCGCTTGAATACCACGCCGATGTATTGGCGTTTGGGATGGCGCTCGGGATCTTTATAGTATTTCACATACCCGGGCTGGGTAGCATAAATTGTGTGATCGCGACCCATGGCGCAGTTATCGCCGGGGAACCAGTGGGTGCCGCGTTGGCGGAATATGATGTTGCCGGGGATGACGTATTGTTCTGGGTGGTGTTAGGACGGAGTGCGAGGGATGGGGTTGGGAAATAGATTTGCATGGGATTGGACATGAGGGGAGATACATACCACCGGATTTCTTCGCACCCAATCTCTTCCCCGGTCCATCTTTCGCTTTATTGACAGCTCCTTGTGCAGCGTGGGAAGCATGACGAACGCCGATGAGAGGGGCAAGTGGAGAAGATTTCCTGAACGAGAGATGCGCGAGCGCTTCGCAAAGATGCGTTTCCGCAGCCGATGCGGATGCGGTCCGCGAGAGGGACGTTATAGCGCCTCGCAATGGAGGCTGTAGGCGTTGAAGCAACATCTTGGGATGTATGGGTTGGGAGGTGAGGAGTGCGGATATTTTCGATGTTTGGTGATGCTTTTCTTTACGGGGACCGAGATGTGCGGGGGCGCGGTGACGGGATTGGGGGATTGGGGAGGGAGAGTTTGTGGATTTTGTGAGAGGGTTGGAGAGGATTTGGGAATGGTAGAATGCAGAATTTACATCTCTCATCTCATAGAAATAATTCCTTTAAAATTGCAAAAATATTCAAATCCTCCACCAAACCTCTAATTTTGTCATTTGGCTGTCTTACAGTCCCCCGTAAACATTTCTACCACCTGTCAATATCAAGCTATCACTATCTGCTATCTATCACCATCACCACATTTCCATATTCCATTCAAACATCACACTCCCATTTCCAAATCAATTAGTGGCCACTCACTACAAGCAAAAATGGCCAAACCACTATTTTCTCTCTTCTCATTCCTCTTCCTAATAATAGGCGTATCAGCACAATTTCAATTCTTCGAACAAATGTTCAACGGACAACAACAGCAGCAGCAACGTCAACCACAAGATGTGCCTAGTGATTCGCAATGGTATCAGGATAATTACGATCGAGGTAATAATGCCCTGCCCTCATTTTATTCACCCACATATCTCCCAATGATTCCCCCCATTCCCCATTCCCCTCTCCTTTCCTCTCTTTTCCCCCTCCTCACCTCTAAAACTAACACCCCCTCCCCAGCCCACTGTACATCCTACCTCTGCCCGGGCACCCTCTCCTGCGTCGCCTTCCCACACCACTGTCCCTGCGCCCACCCAACCTACGAGGAGAAATTCGAGCTCGCAGACGGAAACGCAATTTGCATATCGAAAGGAGGGTTTAAGGCTGGGGAGGCTGCGAGGAAGGTGGAATTGGCTAGGAAAGGGTTGATCTGATTCGATTCGATTCGATTCGGGGGAGAAGGAGGAGTAGTTGATTTTATCTTTTGACTTTTGTGTTTTTTTGCATGGGGTTGGTTGCGTTGGGGGTGCGAGATGCGGAGAAGAGGAACGTGAGGGCTGGGGGGGTATCGAAGAATGGCAAGCAAGCAAGCAATGGAGTTCTTTTGGGGGATTATTGGGAGTGTGCAAGTGTCTAGAATGGAGGATGTGATACAGATGAAAAGAGGAGTATGCAGATAGTTGCGGGAATGAGAATCAGATGTGGATTCACGTGTACGACATTGTACTGCGTTACCTTTCATGGGAAAGGCCGCGGGTTTTAGGAGGATTTCCAACCTACCATCTACAGAGGGGAAGCTTACTACCCAAATTTCATGCACTCCAGCGCTTGTTTGTATGATAGTCAAGTATTAGCGTCACACAGGATAATAGGTTATGACAGGCATAGTATGATATTTATCTAGCCCATTTCGCATAGAAAGCAGGTCCTGCAAAATATATTACAATAACAAAATATTGCAGTCGCTGACAAAAGTCTCCCCTAGCTTCCGCGACTCGCGATTTTACCATCCACTGCGCCGCTCCATATCCTCCAACCATCCGAAATGCCAGGTACATGATAAAACACCGCCCAAAGTAGACCAGACCCAATCCATGCTCGATTGTACTTGTGAAATTCAAGGGTAAGTAAGTCATTGACGCCAAACTCCATCTATTCAGATACATCCTTTCCAATTGTTCGTACCGTTTCATCCATCATTCATTCATCCATCCACGCTAATCAGTTTCAATATGATGTACTCTGCTTTCACAATATTGTAGTAAAACGTCGGATTTGGAGAGCCACTATTTAAGGCCATAAAATATAAGTATAAAAGGTCGTTCGTTAAGCGAATCGTTAAAAATACTATGAATTAGTGATCATATCATATTGTTGTTGTCGTTTCGGGCACGGTGGGTGCTTGTGCCCGTGTTCTTATTCGGAAAGTGGTTCGGAGTCGGCCTGCGAGGCTAGCTCTTCTGCCTTGTTCTTCGACTCCGTCTTGATTTGGTGCAGCCACTTCTTGTTGGGATTGCTCACGTGCAAATTCGCGAAGGGTAGCAATACTCTCTTCAGGAGGAGCATTGCGAAGATGCACTAAACGAGAAACGCGATGACGAGAGCTGGTCTCTCCATTTTCAGAAGTACCGGCTGTGTGTTGACTAGCTGCTTCTCCTTCACCTGCATCAAGTGGAGGCGGAAGTTCATCATCATCTGCAGATTGGGCATGGGTTGCTGTAGGTCGGAGATCATGACGACTGTGAAAGTTAGTACATGTTTATACATTACAAAATCAACAAGCCTACCATAATGGACAAGTTCCTGAAACATTCAATAGCCAAGGGTCTATGCAAGCAGGATGATACTTGTGATGACATGGAAGCACTCGAACGTCTTCACCGGTAGCGAAGTCTTCTGTACAAATCGAACATTGTAAAAGCTCGGTCTCCTTCGTGGCCGCCGATGCTTCGTTATCCTCTGACTCAGGATGTGCACCCAGGCCCTTCTCGGACGTTGCTGCCGCGGTAACCGGAAATTTGGATGTGTCGGTGGCCGTCGCATCTGTTGTAGAAGTTACAGGAACATGATGAACGCTTCCATTCTCCAATTCAATATCACTACTCCCTGGTTTCCCTGGTTCTGGATCCCCGAATTTCACAATGGGCAGAGTTTCCAACATAGCGCGCGCAAGACCCTTTGCTCGACTTTGCCTTGGTCTTCCTGGAGCGTTCCGTGGCCCATATCTTTCCGGGTGCCTGTGAGCGCGAATGGCTCCTGTGGCTATGATGATCAAGAATAGCAAGGTGATAATTCCAGTGATACTGTAAAGAATGCTCATGGCAACAGCTGTGGTTGGTGGCGGTCCTCCACTGTTACTAGTTTGCGATGCCGAGCCTGTGTCTGACGAGCTTTGGTTGGGTACGAATCTTGCGGCCAGTGAGCTGTTATAATTGTTCAAAGTAACAAGCAAAGCCATTGAATCGGAGGCAGACACCATTGTATAAATTGATTGATATGTATAATCGCCGGTAATGCTGCACTCCTGAGAGGATAAGCTATACAATAATATGGCCTTTGGCCGCGCATTTCCTGCCATGTTGATAGCTTGTGTTGAATCGATGTTTGAGCTTTCGTTTGGATCACAACTCATATATGCTATATTGGTGATGGATAGATTACTCGCAGTTGACGCATCTCTGGAGACAATCGTCCCGTTGATGGTGATTTGCTATACCATACAATATTAGTAGTCTGTCTCATTTTATACGTGTACGATGTAATTAGGAGCACATTTCTTACATTTACAGCAGTCTCAGTTTGCCCTATTCCCGCCTCAGCAGTGAGCGGGGCAATATTGTACATATTCCTGACCAGGAGTTCGCTATTTCCAGACGTCAAAGACAATTCAAAATTCGGGTTCGTCATGTTAGCTGGTAAAGTAGCATTCGAGGGCGAGAAGGAAGCGGTGGAAGTTTGACCAGCAACCAAACCGAGGAAGAATAGGAGGATCAAAAGGCATTTCGCCATATGCCCTCCCTTATCCGGTAGAAGCATGATTGCGATGATGTAGTTGAGGAAAGGAAGAGAGAATAGTGAACAAGAGAAAAAAATCTAAGGAAAGTTGTAAACAAGTAGCAATCTCTCAATCGAATTTCACATATCCATTAATTTAAGAGGACCAAATACTTTGTAGTTTTATCGAGGGTGCATTCCCACCCACTACTACAAAAGTTGAAGTGAAACTCTCTTGTTGGCTTGGAGCTGTTTTGGAGAGGGAGATAGTCAAACTTAAATTGGATTAGCGTGGGTTGGATGTCGGCAGAATGGATCTCCGTGCGTTGAAAACTGTACGATGTACTAATGGAGTTCTGTAGTTCGGATGTTGTTGGATCGATCATCGATCACTCTGCGGCTTTGAGTTGTGATGTGGAAGGATTCTTCTGTTCCTTTGTCACGAACACTTTGATGACGGGATTGAGGGAAGAGTGAGAGATAAGGGAGGAGAGATAATGTGGGGGATAACGATATAAATTATACTTTGTGCTGTAACAGAAATAAGAAATGTAAAGTACGTAGGTGGGCAGATCGCCTCAACGTTAACATATATAAGGAAGGAAAACGGAAAACGGGGTACGGAATACGGAAAACTTCAAGAATGCGGAGAAGAAGCGTGAATAGAAGACTAAATACCGACCTGGGTAGGGTAGTTCTTCATGATTCCAAAGGGTCTTGCTGATGATTACTGTACAGTACAGCCCAGTCCAGTCCACCACGATGCATCATATGCATATGATGCATACTACGGTACATGACAACATCTTAACTTCTTATTAACTAACATCTTACAACTAACTACCAATGATAATGGGAATCTTCTCGACAATTGCCACGGGTGAAGACTGCCGATGCGATTACCTACCCAGTTAGTAGCCATTCATTCATATCAAGGTTATTCACGATTTTCACAGAATCTGGAGAGATTGTGGTGTGGATAGCGCGATAGGTAGTGGGACAAGGAAAAAATAATAATAATCAACACAAATACAAATACAAATACAAATACAAATAAATCCTTCTTCTGCGCCTCACATTCATCTTCATTACATAATCTTTGATGTCGTATAGCTATTGATGTTAATGGTAGACTAGACTGGGCCAACCATCTACGGTATCTGTCAAATTCTGTGTAAGATACCTTCCTTCCTCTTTAGATATAATCATCATCACATTATCATCATCACATCATCATAGATATAGCCATAGCCGTACTCCTTTCCCTTCAATCATAGTTGACTAGGGTCGGTTGTTACGATGAAACTCATATTCTCCTTTTTATATATTCGTATCTTCACTCCAAACACAAAACGTTATGCATTAATTGAATAATGATAAACAAAAACCATTTCTTTCTCAATCATCAGTCAAGAAAAGCCCAGCTAAAGCCAAGCTTCTCAAGAAGTTTAAGTCGTGTCGTTTAATTGCTGTATCCAATGATGTCGCTAATTGCCACCCTCGCCTTTGTCTTGGAGGTCTTGGGAAAATCATTAATTATCAATAGTTCTTCTTCATTTCTCTCCTCAGGGCCCAATTCTAGAACACAGCCGTGTCCTACAAACCTTCTTTCTATGTGAACTTCGCTCAGCCCCCTCTTCGCCATCTAATCGTACGTCAGTCAGTCACACTTCAAAAAAAATTTAAAAAAAATAACCTCAAGTAGTACTTATGGCACATCAGTTTTCGCCTCATCCAGGTCTCCCTTTTCTCTTATTCGGCTTCCTCGGAAGAACATCTCTTTCTCAGCTCTTGTCGGCTATCAAATCACATGAAGGCTTGGTGAAAACTTGGTAAATCAAAGCTCGTGGCTTGGCTTACTTGGTCTACTTTAAGCTTGTTCTCAGCCTCGTCGTTGCCAACAGGCTTGGTGTTTTGGCTTTTTTCTCACTTACGTTTCCTTAATTCCTTGTCTAATTTTTTGCTGGTCGCCTCCCAAACCTTCTAGAGCTCGGCGTTCTTGTCTTGATTGACACATTGCGTGCCGCATGCATCGGCACGAGCCTTTCAATAAAAGTCGGTCTGGGGTAGCGCAAACTCTACCTCCACGAATCCAAGGGAGCGAGGTCACGTGTTGCAGACATCTTGCCATATCTTGAAGTTTCGAGATTGTTCCAGTAGTGAGGTTGTCTTGCTGTCAATAACTAGCTTCACGTACATGTTTCTTTCTATTTTTGATACGCATATCGCTGCTCAGATCTTTTCCGACAATGCCTCATTCGCATAAGGTTAATGTTCTTAGTGAGAGGCACACATAGCATGAGACTCCAAGAAACATCAAATGTCGGTATGTCGATATCAATCGGGTTTGTTTCGAAAGCGCGCTTTCCTAACACTATCATGACTCTCAAGTAGCTTTATCGGAAGAATACTTTTGCATGATGGGTAAAAATGGAGTCGGATGGGTCGTCGTCGCGCATTCGCTTCCGATCGTCAAAACACTCGAAAATATCTCGATAGCCACCCAGATCAAACCCGATCAAACCCACTAGGCTACCCAGAGTTCAAAAACGAAAAAACCTTAAACTTCAAACCCTCAAGAAATATGACAATAAAAATTCAGGCATAAGTGTTTGGAAAATTGGTCATGTTCCGCGACGTTGTCATTCGCTATACTGGCCTGTTCTTGACCTTACCCACTTCTGAAATCACCGACGATAACGGAACAAAAAATATGTTAGAAGGTCAGAACTTCTCAAGGTAGACATTGAATTGAGACCTTGAGATTGTGTTCTTGCTTCTGTTTTATTCTGTTTTTAGATATATCCACCACCTATCCATTCATCACCTCCCAACTCCCCATCAACCATCCACCAGTCATCTAATTCTAATAAGCTATCTATTATTTTGTTTTTCTTGCCTTATACTTGGCTACATTCACACATGCATGTCTCACATTGTGGCAGCATACCGAGGGGTATTATTTTCGAGTGCCACGGCTCGGGACGGGCTTCTGAGGGAAGAAGTCGAGTTGCACTCCTTAACCACTCTACCAACCTCCCCAAATTGTTTTCGTTTCTATCGACGGTTATATAGTATGCCCATCCTTGCGGATTGCGACCGCGCGCGCCTGGTTTCTGCCGAGACGAACAGAGATTGCGAGATTCACTCAAGGATGCCCCATTTGATCTTAACAGACTTGACATCAGAGCGAGAAGACTGGCTAGCATTCTCTGAGCGCAAAATTCCCTTCAAGTAGCAAAGACTTTCGCAATTTGACTGTTGCTCAGTACGCGTTATGATGACTCTTTCAACGTGAATTATTACCAGATAAACTTCAGCGCGACCCAAATATAAAATGCTGACCATTGACCATTCTAATCATCACAAAATGAATCAAATAATTAGGGCCGGTAGATGGTGGTTATTCAATTATACAATTCTATCTTATGTTAGTTCAAATCCTGGAGGATTATCAGCATACAAAATCTCATGGGGACAACTAATTTCCCGATTAGGGACTAAGTTGGCCGCTTGGAAGAGCCGATTGTTATGTACTGATTCTCTTCAAACCAGTTGAATCAAAGGCCAGAACGAATACTGGATAAGTGACCTCAGCAACAGCAATGCAATATTTGGAAAGACCAATCGCAGCCGCCTGTAAATGTTGTGTAACATGAAAATGTGTGACTCTAACTAATGGCTTTTCCCCACTTCCGACCTTCAACTTCTATCTTGTTTCAGCAAAGCGCGAGATGGCATCACCCGCAGATATTATCACCTACATTGGAGTTCCGCTTGCTGTTCTAGGCATTTCACCTATTCTTTACAACTTTATCATTGCATTTTTGATCAAGCTGAGGTTGAAGCGACAACTGAAGACAGCGGGCTTGGTTGATGACACGATCGTTCGAAGTCGATTCATCAATGGGGTGGTCGAACTTGAACTTCCCATTTATGAGCTCAAATTCGTGGAGGCTTGCCCAAGTGTACGAGCTCGGCTTAGGTGGAAAGGTTTGAGAGATATTGGGGGAGTATCTTGGATTAATTTCGAATATGGTGACCGAGATAGAAAGGAGCCATTTTTTCAAATATGTCTGGTAGGTCGAGTCACTAAGACGTTCCAGATATCTTCTAAATTATCGTCACCAGAAGTATCAGTGCCATTTGAACATCTGCTGGGATACTTACTCCAGAATGAATGGAAAGAAGGAGGAGACATTGACCTTAATGGCTTTGGGGCGCTGAAGACCAATAATCTTGATGTTCCTGTGGGAACAGTGTTAGTAAGAATTGCAATATCTCTGGAGCAGTGGCTGGTCTTGAAGACAGCTGCGTCAAGTTTGGAGAACCGAGGCTCTCTTTGTGTAAAGTTGGACTCAAGCGTATCTCACCAATTTACCTCGGAACCATCCAAAGACCAGGATTATTTCAGCAAGATAGAGACAAAGAAGTGGGTTTCAAAGGCTGGTCTCATCACTGAAGATAAAGTTTGGATGCTGAAAGAGACGAATCGCTATTTCATCCGCGAACCATCCCCTTCAGTATCTTCATCTGCAGATCCTGATGGTCTTGATCAGGCTGCTGATACTACGAAAAGACAAGATGAAACTGCCTTTGATTCCCAAGCTGTCGTTCCCAAGAAAGGTGTTTATGTTTGGGTCGATGTGACAGGAATTTGGCAAGCGTATGCCATCAATGGCTTAGGTCCTAACACTGAGCCCGTGCAACTAGAAGAATTGACAAAACCCATCACATACTGGCACCAACTGCCGGTCTCGGAGAAACGATCAAACTTGAACAACGCATTTTGGATAACCCCCTCTTGACACATGCATTCACTTCACTCCTCGAGCTTAATAATCCCCATAAACAGCCCCGACGTTCTTTCCAATGCAGTCTTCGCTTCTTTCACATTTGGGAATCTTAGTGAACCAATCCAGCGGGCCATGTGTAAACACCAGTCTCCTTCCAATTCCCGACTCGATCAGCCCGAAATGGTTATTCCCCTCGCAATTTTCCTCAGTAAAGTGCGAGAGCGAGAGCTTGAATCTCTCACCAAGATCAATTTGTTAGCTAACAAACATGGAAACACGGTCGTTTCTTCCATCCCTGAGAATTTGATAGAAATTAGAAAAACGAGTTTGTTATACAAATCCTCTCGTCCGTCTCAACTCCTCTCTCCATCACATCGTCAATCAATTAGAGTGCACTTTCGAATATCGCAATTGAGATTGTACCTCGATAATTTCGTCTGGCAAGAGATTTCCCAGCCTGCAGCTCGATTCTCGGGGAGCACAGAGTGGCCTCACGTTTTATCGCGCACAAAGGTCCCTACCATCGAAGAGATTCTCTACTGGGTTCTCCTTGATCAAGACTTTGCTGCTAAGGTAGTCGAGCAGCTGAAGCTAATAGAGAGAGAATCGTGCACCCCGGCCGAACTTCGAGATCTGCCCCGTACAAACCCAGTTTTCTTCTTTTGTGCAATTGTTTTGATTGATGGGGTGGCGAGAAAGGCGGAGAGATTTATGTTGATAGATGATGTTCAGCGTTGCTTGAAGAGGTTTCCTAGGGTGTGTTTGCAATAGGATTCATCTCTATCCCTTACTTTCTATGAGGTTATCTCTTCTGTATCTGTTCATTCGTTTCTTATAATTACCTAGGTACTTGCCCTCACTTTCTCTTCGTCTTCATCTTCAATCCAGATTCCATTCCAAACTATAATCGTCTCTATTTATTTTCCTATCTAGAGTATAGTCTATAATATATACAATGAAACACACAATATAAACTACTACATTCTTTCTTCTTATACAAAGATCCCATTCTCCAGGTGAGGTTGGGCGGGTCGAAGCTCTTTGTACTTTCCTCTTGTGATTTCGGGCGGCGGATAGCGGAAACCAGTGGTAGAGGTGGTGAAATATCTGATACTTTAAGTATACAGAATATCGCGTTGTGTGGTATAGTATTCTTTCCGTGGGATGGTAGTATTATTTCTACTTAAGAGCAATGGAAGAACAAACTTTAGACTAAATTATGAATTTAAATATATTCTTCTAGATGGGTTCTCAAATTCAACGATACTATCGCTGATATTTCTAAATCAAGCCTTCCCATTCAGAGCACTGTTTTCATGGAAAATATCCGACTCAATCTCCTCACTATACTTTAAGCCTCCCTGTCTTCGAACCTCATCCATCACCCTCATGATAGCCTCACTCTCCCTCCAATCCAACCCCTCACTCTCCTTCTTCCCATCCCTCAAACATCTACCCACCTCATCCGCCTCCCACGCCATCCCATGTCCCCAATTTCCCCTCTCCGGATCCTGGGGAATCTCACAATCCACCGTCTTGAACTGTCCCGCCTCATTCGCATTCTTCAAAACCTTGTATCGCAACGGTCTATACGCCGGACCAAAAACTTGGATTTCTCCCTTGGTGCCCTGGATTCTGATCGTCGGAGCTTCATCTTTACTCGCCTCCCCATGCGCATCGGGTTGCGTCGCCACTCTCATCCCCGTCGTAGCGATCCCCACACTTTTATTCTTGGGAAACTGTAGAATGATACTGGTTTGTTCATCCACACCCGTCTTCTCGTATTTCTGCACCGCGGCAAGAACAGAGGGTACTTCGCGCTCCGTAGAAGGACAGGATTGACAGTGGTACAGAATTTGAAAAACCCATGTGATAGCATAGATACCCAAATCAAGAAGTGCGCCACCCGCCAAACCAGGATTCACCATGCGGTTTTCGAGGGGAAAAGTAAGAGTGCCATCTTCATTTGCCTCTGCAATCGACAGATCTGCAAACACGCGATGCACCTCTCCGATTTCTTTACTTCGTACCAACTCCCGAATTTGAATGCTCAGCGGGAAATAGCGGGTCCAGACCGCTTCCATGAAAAATAGATTGCGCTCTTTAGCCGTCTCGAACAGTTTACGCGCTTGCGAGGAATTGACTGTGAGAGCTTTTTCGCACAGCACGTGTTTGTTGGCGTGCAGGGCTAACATGGCGTTTTGGAAATGATGGGAATGGGGGGTGGCGATGTAGATGACGTCGATGTTGGGATCGGCGACGAGTTCATGATAGGAACCGTAGGCTTTGATACCGGGAGGCGCGTTGATTTCCTTAAGAAATGTTTCAGCGCGGGAGGCGGAGGAGGAGGAGGCGGCGGCGATGATGGTGTGCTTGACGTCGTGGACGTCGCGCGTGGCCGGGTTGCAGAGGATATCTTTGCAGAAGGCTGGGGGTGGTTAGTTTGAGGTTGTTTGGGATGGGGGAAGGGTAGGTACTGGTTGCGATGCCGCCGGTAGCTAAGATGCCCCATCTTACTTCGTATGGTTTGGATGTCATAATGTTGTTTGTATTGATTATGTTCACGTGCAATCGATCAAGAGGACAGGTGTATAAACAAGTATGGAATTGTTAACAAGTTGAGAATAGAATTTAACTGAAATCTGGTGTGAAGGAGTTTAAGAAGTAAATAATTGGTAATGACGTACAAGAAGCAATTCTGGCACAATGCAGGTGTTCATAAATATTGATTACCCCGCCATCTTATCTTATATGTCAACGCTACACCACATCCGCCACCTATGTTAACCCCCGCTGTGTGCAATATCATCGGAGCTACTATATCGAGAAGTCCGACGGGACAATACAAACACATCCGGATTTCAAACAATTGGTGTGCACATGCCCAATTTAACCATCCAACATAGATATCACAATCCCATTATCGTGTCTCCATTCAACTCATGGTTGATATCCCACAGCTTTAAGTACCTAATACCAATGCTTACCAATCCTCGCATTGCTCCACCATTGATTCTCCAAGCTGGTCTGCCATAATATAGAGCCAGAGATCTCTTCCTCAAAATATCTCGTCTTCCTAAGCAGAGGCGTGGGTATGGGAAGGCAAAATCAGTTGATAGTGGACGGGGAAACGCGAAGAGGCCGACGAGAAATACATTCGCTAGTGCGGATTGGAAAGGGGCAATGGGGAGAATTTGAATGCAGGAAATGAAGATCATATAGTTAAACGGAGATGATATTGATACTTCGCGGATTAGAAGAAAGATGAAATAGTCGAATTGGTATAAGAGGAAAAAGAATCGACACAAGAGAAAGATGAATCTATGTCCTACGGAGAGAATCCGGAATTCGCAAACGAATATCCATTTGAGGAAGTAAAAACAAATAGACATCTGCAAACGCACATGCCAATGGGTCACCTGCCCTCGAAATCTAACTAGTTCTTCGGATATTTCACAAGAGGAGATAGGAAAGAGGGAGAAAACAGAAACAGAATTCTGAATGAGAGATTGGTATTAGAAGAGTTGGTTGAACAAGGAGCTAGCCTAACGAGAGTTCTGGGGGAGATTAAGAGGTGTGGGAGAGTAAGATGTGGAGAAGAGGGGCCACGATAGAGGAGGAGGAGAGGACAAGATCAAAGAGGGCGTTGGAGAAAGGCTTATAGCGGTCTCAAAAGGGTGGATTGGTCCAGTTGGATGGGAATGAAAAAAACGGGGAAGAGGGATCGAGAAGAGAGAGCGGAAGAAGGATGGGGAGAGGAATAACACAGTGACTTCTACGTAACGTTTTTCTTCTCTTGCTTTGACTTGGATCTTTAAGTTGAATGATATAAACTCGTGTTCATATTTCATATGTAACTATTCCCCTGCACATAACCGATTGTAACAGAGAAATCTAAGTCCTATTAAAGAATCAGAAAGGACGCAAGAAGAACGTGAATTTTGAAAGAGATGCGACAACGCCGAAAATCAATCACACAAACAACGAATTCAAAAACATCGACGGGAAAGATTCACCTGAACCCATCTCTCTCAACCTCCATTATCCAGCAGTATTCTCGACGTCATCGAGACTTTACCGATACATGAATTCTCAATCGCTGCTCTTACACATTACAATGAAACTCGATTGATTCAATTAAAGAGGATACGACACGACATGGTGGATGACTCTTGGGATACCAAGGTTGGGATTGGGATTTGAAGTATAGGTTATAGAATAGGGGAAATAAATGTAGTCGGTTTGGTTTGGCGGAGGTGTATATATGTATGTGTATGCAGTGGTATATTATGATTCTAAGCAGATATATAGTAGGAACATAGATATGATATAAATACCTGTAAACACCTAGCCACGCATCAAGGAGCTAGAAAATAGTATCGAGGGGTTGGAAGTGCAATGTGCAATGGATATGAAAGTGTAGCAAAAGAATATGACTCAAGAGGTAGAGCCATTTTGAACAGAGAGAGAGAGAGAGAGTACACTTACAAAATCCGAACTATGTATCATGATAGTAGACCAGGCTAGCGAGGGAGATGATGAGATGGGTAGTTTTGTATATATGTAGGCATATATACATACACGTGAATTACAGTTCCAAAATTAGTATGAATATCACAAGCTAACCAATACGAAAAAGAACGCGACAGCAAGAAGTGAATAGCGACTTGGTAGATGGGGAAGATTGGGGGTTTGGTATAGACACCCAACGAACAACACTTCCGCTTTGGAAAAGATGGGAGATAGCCTGCGAGAAAATCATCGTGCTGAGGATATTGCGTAGGGGTTTTATATGCCGGAAGAGTTGTCGAGGAATTTTTTTGTATAAGCTACTTTGTATGGCTAGATAAAAACGAGATATATTTATCTGTTGTATTCGTGTTCTATAACGGGTTCTTTGATGTTGGGGGAAGGAGGAGTGTTCGTCTTTCCTCTAGAGTGGATTGGGGAATAAAGGGGAAGGATGAAAAGGCATAAAAGAAAAAGAGTTTTCGACAAGGCAGGTTTGGAAAACGTGCGATGTACACCTTAATCAATAGAAATATACATTTTATACCATGTGGGAGAATGCAAAATTCAATTTTATGCGATATGCATCGCCTCGCGTTCAAATTTATCTAAAAGGGGTGATTTCCCGAAAAGATCAATCCCAATGCAAATGAGTTACGTGCTTTCTCACATTTCTTCCATATCCTCGAAATCATCCATGACTGGAAAATCTCCCACGGTCACTCTCTCAGGTCTAACAAAGACACCGAATTTTCCATCACCATCTTTACCCCAATATCTCTTTCCAGCTATACTGCCATCATTCTTTCCGACAGGTTCATCTAGTTTAATTCCGATCCATTTTCCTGCCCCACCAGGGATTTCTGCAACGTCACCTACATACATCACTTCACCTCTTCTGGAATCATCTTCTCCGACTCTACATCTCTTGCCTACAGAGATACCTTTGGCTTTGATCTCATTATCGTAGACAGCAAGTTTGGCATCAAGGAGAGTTGGAGCATCAGGGTTGAATCGTCCGAGCTTTTCATTCTTTTTCCACGCAAGAACACTGTCGGTGCGTTTCTCGTAGGATTCTACGGGAAGGGTGTATTTCTCGACTGCAGAGACATCGGTATAATTTTCACGGAGACCAGGGGCGCGAGTATCAGTTACCTGGGGGGAGTTGTGTTAGCATGTTGATAAATAGCCAAGCCTAATTGGCGGAAGCATCGCTACATAAATTTGTTGGGAGAACCCGGTGGGAAAGACATAAAATGATACGTGTCCTCCAAAGATGATTGCCAAACTTAACAATGGAGAACAGTAGGTTTGTGCTTGCAAGTATCAGGTGCCTGTTAAGTTTTGGAATACAGCACACCGTGACTCAGAGTGAGACTAACGACGATGCAATAATATATCCACTTGATGGAGCTCAGACTGCGGCAAATAGTTCATGGACAACGAACAAAACTTGTCGTGTCCGTGACAAAACACTCCACTCTAAGCAATATGGAACACTTGGCCTAGCTGTAGGGCAGGAAACTAATCCACACAAAGCAACATCAGCGAGATGAGTAGACTATAATTTAAGATTTATCATCTCAATGGCCTAAGTATCATGGAATGAACTATTGGGGCAACCCGGTAAACATCGGCATGAACTATCATATGATGCTGAAATGAAAACCTTGTCTAGTATGGATACGATACCGAAGATCAAGTCTCATATCGAGTAGAAAATAGCATCCGTGGGATCGAGGTGGACAGACAGCCTTGCAGAACGATAAGGTCTTAGAGTACCACGACATGTTTCGCGTTACGAAGCTAAAGAAATTTCCGAACTCACGTGAATAACGGCGTGTGGTGCCAGAGGAAAGTTTGTCAGTTGTGTATTCTCTTCATCCAGAGCTTGGATCTCGACGGATTGTTGATTGTTGATCCACAAAGTGAGTTTTTGATCTGAGGAAGGGATACCGGTCACGGGTACAAGTTTTGATTTCAGTTGACCAATGGACCAAGATGGAGTAATACGACGCTCTGATCCAGAGTTCTCTGATTTAACAATCATGGGGATATCCCCTGCTGTTTGCATACCACTCATGGTTGTTGAAGTTGGAAGGAATGTAAGGCGTAACGGATGAGGCTTTGATGGTTGAAATTTTCCGATATAAGGCGACAAGGGAAAAAGTTCCGGTTACACAATCAATAAATCTGCAAGAAAGCTCAAGGTTGATGTTAATTGCGAATGGGATGACGCTCCAATGGGATTTCCTTATCGATAAAGGGGTGGAAGGTATGGATGTGTATTTGAAAAGTTCCACACGATAGTAGGTATGGAATAGTATGGACGTTTTGGGTTTTTCTTTGCCTCTTCTATGCCTTATGATTCTTGAAATAGAAATGTATCCCGGCTGACGGATCTCTGCAGTTTGCCAGGCGTAAGATGACCAGGTTGTTGTTACCAGGTTCTGTTTTGAACTTTGAAGGCGGGAGGGACAACTGCCGTTTATTCTCGTGTGCAATTCTAAATTATCCGATGAGAAAAGGTTCGATGGGGGGATTCAAATTTCAATGCAGAGCCCGATGGGGAATCTGAAAGTTGGATTATGGAGACGGATGAGGTGTCAATGTACTTTTCTTGGTAGAAGTAGGATGATTATGGGTCAAAAAGGAGCGAGTGAAGCGTTCATCCATGATACATCAAGTTGTTGTTGTCGACCCATAGAAAAACTGGTCTGGTTGCCACACGTGACACAGCCCCGAATATTCATACAGAATAGGTAATTGGGGAATAATAATATTGATAAAACAAGGTGTCAAGGTGTGCAGGTGTTCCAAGGTTCCGAGGTTCCAAGGTTATTTCAAATATTTCAAATATTGCCAAATCCATCAGCCACAGTTCTTTCTTTAATACCCCATACCTACCTATGGGAAGTTACAAGTGACAAGTGACAATTTCAAATCCATATTAGGACACTTGCATGCTGGGTGGTGGTACAGAGCACCAGTATATGTAACATGAACAAGAAATCAGGAAGGAGCGTTCAACGCATATTGCCGAAAGGTATTGTCAACGGCCATACTGGATAGCGAAGAGAGTAGGAGAGAGTAGGAGAGAGTAGGAGAGAGTAGCAGAGAGCAGAGAGCAGAGAGCAGAGAGCAGACCAATGAGACCATACAATGCCATACAATGGCATGCTGGATGCATACACCAACTGTAACCACACAAGACGGGCACGAGGGAAGCACCTGTCTGTTGATTCTGTTCTATTCATCTATAGGTACTGGTCTGGTGTACCTGGTGATTTTCACACAGAGTCAAATCAAATACCATGTCCATCTATCTATTTCTATCACACGCATATCACAATCGGTCAATCAAAATTAATGCGATGTGAGAGAAAAATTTGTTCTTTTTTCTTCTTCCTCTAATTTCTTCCTTTACCATCATCATCCCTTGAGAAAGAGAGAATTATGATTAAAATTAGAACATGCCTATTACAACATCTCTATTTTGGAAGCTTCATCCACAATCATTTCGTCAATTGATACATCCTCCATTCTTTCAACACAGAGTGAGCACTTTCTTCAAATCCTCCGGGCCCCAACCAATAGATTGAAAAAGTCAATGCTTTAGAAGTTTCAAAGGGACGTTAACCTTCAGTCGATCGCTGGCTTAACTTATTACAGTATAGCAGGATGAAGTATCTGAGTCTCTGACCCATTTATGGATCGTGGATTATGGATTATGGTTTGTCTTGTCGCAAGGCTCAAACATGATGAGATGTGTGAAAAATAACAAAAAAAAAAAGAGGATCAGGAGGAGATCTCTAACAGTTCTTGTCCCAATTGGCTGGCTAACTTTCGTTTGCAGTCTGCTTGTTGGTTTGTTGACTTGTTGACTTGTATCAATGTCTTCTACGCCATTGGACAAACCTCAACAAAGATACGGGAACTCAGCATGAATAATTCTAAGCCCTACATTGAATTGGAATGAGAGGTGATCCTCGAACTCTCCTCGGCGCGATTATTCCTGTCAAAATGACTATAGTTAGTGCTATTGTTCTTCTCTGGGATTGCATAGCATACTACACCGCTCAAACAGACATGGGTTTGGACTTTTCTGAGACGAGTTCTTTTCCATCCATAGCCCTGCCCTGTATAGGATACGCCACTCACCGAAGTGCCACGCGACTTGCATCTTTGCATCTTTGAATACCTATCAAACCAAGTTAAGCTACGCAGTAGGTACATACTTTTGACTTTGGTTTGGTGGTTCGCAAGATCTACCCCCACAATGATCGGACTACATTTGATTCGGGACGAGGGAGCGATAAACACGATAGCTGCATTACTAAGCTTCCCATCTTGGAAGTTCTACACCGACGGCTAGAGAAGTCACGATGAGATCATGCTTTGATGGCATAACATCGGCAGCAAACCGAGTTACGCTTAAATCCACCTATACTTGTGCATGAGGCAATTAACAAAACAGTCATGTACTAATTTGACAGCCGCCTTACTCAGGCTTTAATGGCTGCAGAATACTCCTTTCCTCCAACAATGACCATTGTAAATGGAAACAAACGGGCACAGCTACATGTCGACGGATATCTGCAGAATATGTATCCTACCTGAGACACCGCAATCAACAATGACAGCACAGCTATACTATTGTTGTCAAGTGTTGCTAGCATGCTAATGCACGCAATTGGGCGAGGGTGCTTGAGGCGCTATTTTCCAAGGCCGTGCGACAGGAATTATCTGGTACTCTCGTCTGATCTGACAAGTTTCTATTTTTTGAGGCTAAGACGATAGCTCAAAGCGTGAACTGGGCATTCACCGCCCCCAATCCTCCCGGATGGGATTATCAGGGCTGAAGGCGAACTGCAGAAAGCTTTGAGTGCCCGCCGTATATGCCATTTGAGAGTTAGTCATTTAAGCTTTGGGCTGTGTTCATGGATACCATGTTTCCGAAAGGTCTGAAAAAAGCTCTACTGACTCAAACCGTCTACACGATTATGGCGCCGTCTCACATGACAACATGAATATACACCGCCAGATGTTGGTATCCGAAGGTGTGCTAGAAGGAAAGGACTGGTATGTGACTGTGCTCATTGTAATGGCTACCGACAGAAACAAACGCAGAATAGAACAACGCAATACACTCCTCTTCATTAGGCATCAAGGGTTTGGACTTTGGATGAGGTATAGCCGACCTAAACGGTCGCGTAAGCTTTATTTTCAGCCACCAGCGACCCAAACAAAGGGAAATTTATTCTGTGTGGCTTGACAGATTTCTTCGGTCTTTTCGGCTTGCTTGCCCCACGGAAGATCGTGGTTCATCGAGGACTTAGAGGCGCTGCAAGCCATGAAGATCATACATTATAATCCTTGAAGCAAAGCTCACACTACCCTTGCAAACCAGACCGCCAATTCCTTCTTTTCAGACGTCAATCTTGGATCTACAGTGGTTGGCCCATTGAGGCGACGACAAGCAATCCATATCAAATCATGAGCCTTTTCATTATTGTGGCATTCCAAACCTTCACCCTACTACAAAATTTGGTGAAATGCAGATAATTACAATCAAAGTCAAGTTTGATCACGATTACGCACAGACATGTGTCTAAAACAGCTTTGAGGGGTTGAAGGAGTATAAATCAGTTTCAAGCGCCAGCTCCCAGGTTTCAACTGTTCTTCCATAACTTTAACAATGGAAGCACTAGAATGCAACATTTCTAAAAGCATTACTATGCTCATGTTCATGTTCATGCATGAATTCGTGGCCGGCCTTCCTCCACACTAGCATACCCTGGTTTGGACCCCCCCCACTAAGGACTATTTGCATCTCGCATGCTCCCGACCGACTGTCCAACATTCAACCTAGTTATTTCCTGTGGGGATCTGTTCGAACAATGCCCTTGTCTTTAACAAGCTCATTAACAAACTTGACGTATTCTTCCGTTGGCGTTGGCTTCTGCTCTTTTCCATTTTCCATCCAATCTACCGCGATTGGCTGCATCAATGATATATCTTTACCAATCAGGTTTTTGGCCATCAAATTATAGGCGAGCCACGCATTTTCCTCTACTATGAAGGCCTGAAATAGGATCGTGGTCCTCCCGTTAGAAATAGTCCAAATCGTCTCAAGATAGTTTTTCTCGAACAATCCAAGCTACCACGTCGTAAAGAATAATCTAGTCTGTTTCACGCCACTACATACTCACATCTATCAAAGACCTCTATCTCCTTTAGCATTTTATCTTTCGACCGACATACCACTCTTTTTGATTGTACAGCGCCGATTCTCGACAGAAGCCTCGAATCACCAGTCTTTGTGTCAAATTTGATGATCTACAAATCGAAAATCAACACAGAAACAAACCGTGCACCTCTTCTTCGCAGATCATCCGTCGACCTTGACGGTATCAGGGACTACACCATCACCGTGGATATCTCCCTCCTCCTCAAGGACCCGGACTCTAATGAGTCCCAGACCACATCACCACCCGACAGAAACCAAACAAGATCTACATCCGTTCAATCATCAATCACACAACCCGAAATACCAAACTACGCTGCTGCCGTTTCTGCAGCCGGCGGAAAAAGAAGTATGGGTGCCCATCCATCAGAATCTCCTGCTAAGAAGCAAAGTAAATGGTCGGCCGATGAAGATGCTTTAATCATTGATCTAAGAGGCAGTGGGATGAAGTGGGAAGATATCTCTAAGAGGCTACCGGGTCGAAGTGCTATTAGTTGTCGGTTACATTATCAAAACTATCTGGAACGTAGGAGTGAATGGGACGAAGAACGAAAGAACAAACTCGCTAGACTCTATGAAAGGTATTACTCTTTCAAATATCAAGCTCATAATAATGTTATTAACATGACTATCTAGATTCAAGCAAGAAATGTGGTCAAAAGTGGCTGAAGAGATGGCAGTTCCATGGCGAGCAGCAGAAGCCATGCACTGGCAACTCGGCGAAAACGACATGGCAAGACGTGCTGGTGTCGTTCCATTCTCTCTCTCAAGCGTAACTCTCGATGCTCCGTCTTCTGGTTCGAGAGCTTCGCCTGCGAGGGGTCATTCATATAGTCAATCCACATCTAGCACGATGAATTCAGCATCTGGAGGGTCTCGATACAGTAGACCTGGCACCGCACAAGGAAATCCAAATCCAAGAGGTGTAGGAGCCACTCGTACAATCGCCGCCAGGAGAGAAAGCACACCTAGATCAGTACCACCCACGAGCCCAACAGATGGCCTGGCCTTGGCGGCTATCGGAGGCGGTGGTGGCATGATGATGGGTCAGGGTAGAGGAGGATATCTACCTAGTTTGTCGGAAATGACCACAGGTATGAGTCCGTATAGTACGCCTGCTTATGCGATGTCGATGCCCGGGCATTCGAGTGGCTACTCGAGTGGATACCCGAGTCCTGGCCCTGGACCCCTCTTACCGGCTATTGGCATGTTGGGGCAGAGGAACGATGGGAAGAGAAGGGGAAGTCCGGAGGGTGGGACACGGGATAGTATTAGGAGGAGACAATGAGGGTCGTCGTGATGCTTGATGAAAGTTTGTTATGTGCAATGATATGATGGATAGATGGATGGATGGAAACGTGTGTAAATGCGATTGGCGTTGAGGAAAAAGTTAATTTCTGTTTCTACACTTGTTTTCTTTTCTTCTAGGGTAAAGTAGGGTATGGACGGGATGGATGGGTAGAGTGAGCATATAGGGATGGACCTTGCATATTGGAATGGCGCGATGTTTTGAATAAATATCCCTTGGCTTTGGATCAGGGCTTTATGAATTGGAATTTTTGTTGAACGGGATGGAATGGGGTTGAGATGGGGTAGCGTAGCACGCATTGCTTGCAGGCACGCATGGTGTTCGAAACTATACCTTCTAGATTGTATTATGATTTTTTGTATCCTAACCCTTTTATATTCTTCTAATTGCTTTTATGATTTGTGTATCTACGTATGTATGTGTTGATGTATCTTACACGAATATGTTTATTGAGTGTCAGTTCTGGCTATAGCCTTTAGGTCCAGTGGGTAATAGTGCAGTGCTCAAGTTCTCATGATGGATCAATACTAACAGGCTGAACTTTATTCTCGGCTGCCGCCTTGGAAGAAGTGGGTAGTGACCTCCAGGTCCCTCTTGTACTACACAGGCGCTTCCTCGACTCGGGTCCTGTCACCTTCTCTATGGCCAGAGCAACGCCGATCATGGTTTTTGCATGTATATATGCAGTATGACGCGTCAGCGCACATTCGAGAGAAATCAGCATGACGGTTCAGGTAGATCCCGAGTTGCTGCTGATCTCCCGTGGTCATCCCGCGCGAGCAATATCATACTATGGGTTCAGATGCTCGGGGTAAAAGTGAGTCTCCTTGAGAGCAAATAGCCCACCAATTGTCCTTCTCATATCCACTTTCTAGTACCGTGCCGCCTACGCTCTTGATGTTCTCCTCTAGTTCGCCGGCCCGATACAGATGGTAGTAGCGTTGGAAGGTTTTTTCGGAAGCTGGCTGCGTGATACTTCCATCTGGCGCGACTTTTTTGCCGGTACGCATTACCCAAGGGACCATCACATCTTGAGGGTTTGTTTCGTCCCAGCCCCGGCGAGAAGAAGATTGTTCGAGGGCCCAGACGTAGATCAGTGCTTTTCCTGAAGGGGAAAGAGTAGCGAGGATGGATTGCACGGCTTCACGACGACGATCTGGAGTAGATAAATGATGAATGACCGCTATACTTATCGCGAAGTCAAAGGTACCCTCTGGATGAGGTAATGCTAAAGTATCGGCTACGATTGCCGAATGGGGTTGGTGGGAACTGGCTATTTTTGCGAGATTTGTAGAGCGATCGGAGCCGACGATGAAGACGTCGGGGTTTACGAGGAGATATTTGCCGTTGCCGCATCCGACGTCGAGGCCTATTGATCCGGGTGCGAGACCTTGGAGGAAGGATTTTACAATAGGCCAGGCTTTGTAGCGGGTGGAGGAGAAGTGGGAAGCGATTTGTTCGTAGACTTCGTGGACGTTGGTTTCTTCGTAGGTTTCGGGGGCGGCGGGGGGTGTGGTTATGGGTGTGGATTCGGGTGCTGAGGCGGGTTTGGGTACTTTGGGGTGAGTTTCTTCTGGTTGTGGAGAAGTCATGATTTCGGGGGTGAGAAGGCTGGTCTCGTGACTAGAGTTGGATTGAAGGGTTGATATATGGAGAGTAATTTGGTAGGTCCTTGTATTTATAGATTCGGTAGATGAGCGATAGTTTATTCGTTCCCCTGAATCTGCGTATGTATCATAGAATCCTTTGCAATGTTTCAATTTCTTTAATTGTGCATAAGGCCTTGTCAATAGGATGGGTAATATAGATGTCCCCTGTAGGCGAAAAAAGGGATACCGAATCTCGTGATCAGATTTTGTAGTGAAAGTTGTGTAATGTGCCGGGTAAATTTTGGTATTTGAGGGACAGAGTTTTTATCGGTCCTCTCTCTGAGGGTAAGCTCAGTGATGAGTAGCGAAAGAGAATCCAGAGGTCAGTTTAAGGTTTTATTGTCTCTGATCAAGCACTGCTATGTGAGACAAGGGCTTCTTAATGGAAAAATGGTTGAATGCGACTGTGTGATATACGAAGCACTTTTTGCAATTTGCAGTAGGGAAGTAAATGTCGGATGAGTAAGATGGTGGGATGTCAGGTTGGTGGATTAGATTTAGATTAGATAAGCTCGATAAGATAATCATCACATTGTTGCAATAATTTATCCGGGCTTTCGGGAGAATCGGAGCAGTCGGCCGCTCAATCCACAGATTTCTCCAGTGACTCGAGTGGGTATGTGATGTGGATCACTGGTGGATGATGCTTTTTCGAAAAAAAAATATGCTCTTCTGAAATTCAAACCACACGTTCATCACACTCCGGCGTGAATGCAAATACAACGACAACGATACATCTTATTGTATTGCAGAGAAGTCAATTAAGAAACTCTTCATAGTATATCTTGTACACTACAAGACAAAACCACCACGCAACCAAACTACGGCGATCGCAGCTGTCCCACGAACGATACACACTTTCACGCTCCGGACTCGATGTACAGTTCGAAATTCAACGGTTTAAAGGCATCGATCAAGTTCCAACGAGAACTCCAATTTCTTTTACAATACATACAGATTTTTACTACAAATTTAAGAGGAAGCTGAGGTGAAAAGCAAGATACTACCTATACTTAAAAACATTTCACGTTCACCTACATTATCGAACATCAACACAATATAAGAAGAGATATATAACCGGCACAACATAGACTTATTATCGAAACTGAATCCTCTTCAACTTTGGTTAGCCAATCGAGTCGTGTTATCGTCGTTCGAAGCACACGTTCGCGTCGAGGAAAAGAGAGACAATAAGCGTACTGTCAAGATTTGCTATTGTGAAGAACTAACAATTTGACCGCGTTTTACGGCCACCGATCCGACTAAGAAGACAATAGAGGGTAGATTTTCTTCAAAATGGCGACTAAAGTTATGAAGATGTACAAAACACCTCTATTTCCATCATTCGATTCTTCAAATACGCCAGCATACAACTATACGGGGGCATTCAAGTACAACCCAAGGTCATTCCTAATGAAGAACCCACGTCAAAACAAGCTGTACGCACAATACTTCGCTCAATCGAAGAATTATAGAAGAAGATCTGCGCGTAGTAGGAAGATGTCGTCTCCCGCAAGATCAGCATCCTCCTCTTCTAATTCGAGCTCGAAATCATCTGTTTCTCCACCACCATCAAACAAGTCTTCTAGCTCGCATCCCGCAGCAAAATCCACTTCTCGCTCAAAGGCGTCTGTTTCACCTCCGAGAAAATTATCTGTCTCTCCGCCACCAATGAAAGCCGCCGAAACTACTGTTCACCCCAAGAAAATCGATACCCCTCCGTCAGTAGAGCCATCTACTTCTACTCCTCATTCATTGGCGTCTGTTTTTCCTCGAGATAACCCATTTGCTTCCTCATCTTCTCCAAAGAATTCCGTCAACACACCTACTTCTCCATCTATTTCTTCCCTATCAGTAAAGGGGTCTGATAACATAACCACTTCATCTATCCCTTCCACATCTTCAAAACTACCACCCAGTCCACCCCCTTCATCCGCAATCTCGGCTATATTAAGGACGCCTCTACCTTCATCTTCATCGTCCGCTACTCAAAAGATACCACTACCCTCGCCTCCATCATCTGCAGTCTCAGCTCCTTTAAAGCCAGCCGTCTCCTTACCGAGCAAACCACGCCCAGTTGATAAAAATGAGATAACTACCAAACTCAATCCTCTTAAGCAAACAACTTCCGAGGCAAAGAGCAACACGATCACTATCAAAAGCGTTGACCCATCGAGACCTCATCCTGTTGTTAAAGACGAAAAGATTACTGTTAAAGTTGGTGCTCCAAAGAGATCGCGGCCAGACGATGAGGATGAAAGGACTGCAGCTCAGAGTGAATCCCCAAAGAAACGACGAATTGCTGCCAAGGTCTCGCAAGTCACTACCAAAAAATCTGGCACTTCGAAGCCGGCTGTAAAGCTTTCGAAAGAAGAATTGGAGAAGGCACGCAGTGACTCGCTAAGAAAGCGAAGATACTTGGTATGTTCATCAGCTATCACTCATTTATTTATACTAATTCTCATATTTTTAGGCCTCGAAAGTTCGCAATGACTCAACACGCATGCCATCAAATGCACAGAGGGGGCTGTCAAATGTTACTGGATATGCATGCTACAGAAACAGTCTTTTACAAGGACTTTTACATCTTCCCAAGTTCTTCAATTTCTTAATCGACCAACATCCTGTGGAAACTTGTAAGCTATTCCCCATTTGAGGGTTTGTTGTTCATCAGCTCACAAAGATTACTAGGCGACATACCCAAGAGAGATTGTTTGGCCTGTTCTCTTAGCCTCCTCTCTTCAAAGTATTGGACCGTTGATGTTCCTTCCAAGGATATCACACCAATTCTGAGAAAACTCGAGGTTCAGTGCAAGCGTCTTGGGTGGTATCCTGGACCCTCTGGTCAAGGTGATCCCCATGAGCAAATTACCTGGATGTTGGAAAAGATTGAGAAACAGATCAAGGCGTCGTAAGTCTTAATTCCTCTCCTTCATCTATAGTAACATGTTACTGACCTTGTTTGTTCAGGAGCGTTGCCAGTATGCAGTCGATAATGCAGCTTGTTTTGAGCAGCAGAATCAAATGCGATCACTGTAAAAATGTCTCTGTGGGAGACTTACAAGATGAACTAGCCTTATCTATACCCCTCAAGCCGCGTATCAAAGGTGGTTCTGTTTCTTCGTACTTGCATAAGTACTTGCATGAGACCATTGAAGGTTACAAGTGCGAGAAGTGTAAGGTAACGGGGGACGTTCATCGCGTACAGTCGATAAGTCACGCACCGGATATCTTGTTCGTCCAGCTTAAACGGTTTGGTTACGATGGAAGAAAGGATAAGCTTGCTATTCCGATCGACCATACCCTCGACCTCAGTCCTTATCGCGACCCTAGTGGAAGCAAGGACTCCATGGAGTACGAGCTTGTAGCATCTGTTTCGCACTCTGGTAGCCTCGACTACGGACATTACACCTGTGATGCTCGTGGACCCGATGGTCGCTGGAGTTGCTTTAACGATTCATATTACAATGCTACTACTCTGGCAAAGGCTTTGGGGGGTAACGAACCGTATCTGCTGCTCTACCAACGCAAACAGACTTAGTTGTCGATCTGAGGTCGTATGCTAGCCGCTTTGGAGTGTGCTAGATCCCTCTAAGTTTGCTATTTGAAGAGAAAACATCAGTTCTTGGTTGTTGTGCGAGTTGTCATTTTGTTGGCCTCGGTGTCCCTGCCTGAGTTCATGTATAGGTTAGGGTTGGATTATTTTATGATTCCTACTTTGTGGTTCCACGGAGTTTGGGATTATGTCGAGAGAAAGGGATATCTTCTCGGCGACTTTAATGTGGCGTAAATAGCGCTCGATACCAACTTTGTTATTATCTACTTCACGACATAATACGATGAAAATGTTTGAATTTTAATTATTGACCTGTGTGAATTCATTGACTCGTGATTTGTGATTCTTGCATGACTATAATCTCCTGTCTACTGGAGCTAGAACCATATCCAAACATTTATTAATACAATCCGAAATCAGCAGCCTTTTTTCTGTCTCCTCTGGGCAAAGAGCCCAAGCTCTTCGGCTCTACGGGAGATTCATATTTCACATCGTCGATAGATCGTTCGGTTACTACAAGCCTAGTCATTCCTTTCTCGGTCCTTTCAATCTCATTCTTGAATGACGTAGATAGGGTTTCAGGAGCGGTCAATTGTATATGCATGTCTAGATCATCATCGTTATCGATCATTTGGATTTCTCCATCGTCTTCGGAGCATGAATAATAAGAAGGAGATGGCGAGGGAGGAGTGGTGGTATTTGGTGTGGCGAGTGTAGTTGTGGTTGTGGTGATACTAGGTGATATAGTGCCGTTTGAGTGTGAAGCAAAATGAGTATCTGAGATACTTTTAGTTATGCCTGTTTCTGTTTCTGTCGGGGTTGCTGGCGAGCCTAGTAAATCTTCCATATCATACGAGTTACTAGTAGTCGAAGAGATGTTGGGATTCTTGTAATCCAATTGTCCGGGTGGTAATGGAACATCGGCTTCCAACTCCGCTACCTCTCCAAAATCAATCAATAGCTCTTCCTCTATTTCATCCTTCTTGACCTGGCCTTCGCCATCAATCATTGAAATGCCTGGTTCTTCCTCGCCTCCATTCTCCCATTTCTCCCCGTCAACATTACTCATGCTAGGAAATACGTAGGTCCCCAAAATCCTATCAATGACCCCTTCGTATTTTAGATGCGAGTTGAGTTTAGAACTCACGTCGATATTGGTGACGCCTTCGATGTGCTCAATTGGTTGCAGACCGGAAATTCCATACTGTAGGGAGGTAAAACGGTATAGGAAGGCGAGGAGAAGATCAGAGGGGTTGTAAACGTTCAAGAGGGGTCCGGAGATGACGGTGCGGAGGGGAAGAACTAGTGAGGTGTTAGAGGGAAAAATGGATAGAAAGAAGGAGGGACTTACGGGAAAGAATCGATGAGGGGATTGGAGAGCCGATTAGTACCACACTGTCGATGAGACCGAAGGCGTGGCGTTCGGCGAGAGAGCGGAGGCAGGAGTATATTACCTATGAGGAGAGAATTAGCTAACTTTGAAAAATGTGTTCTAGAATGTTCCCCAAAATCTCAACCCGTGTGAACACGTAGAATATAACGAGACAGAGGAAGGAAGTTGACACATACCCGACTCCCTAATGAGTATCCAACTAGCATAACCGGACGTTCTCCTTGAGCTCTATTAATAAGCGCATCGGCCAGAACTTCTCCAGCCTTTTCAGCCCTTCTCTTAGCTCTTGCAAAAGGATTGTCAATCCCAGTAGCCATCTTCAATAGATAGATTGGCCATAACGCTCCCCATAAAGTAGCCAAAACGGTACGTTTCAAGATCTCCATTTTAACCATCGACCACGCATAACTCCCAACCGTATCCTTTAAACTATTTCCCAACTCTACCAATGCATTAGTTTCATATCTCAGCGCAAAAACCTCACATCCATGTCCACTATCCTCATCTCCCTCGCTCACACTAAGTTTTCTCCACGGCCTAATAATATCCCCTTCCTCCCCCACCCACCCATTAACCCCAATCAGCACCCTCAACCTCCTTTTCTCCATCTCTTCTTCCTCTTTCGTCCCAAATTCTCCCCATTCCCCTTTAACATCCAGAAACTTAAAATCCTCCACCTCCCTCGCATACTTATCCATCATTTCCCCCGTCATCCGTGCTCCGTACGCTCCAAAAAACGTTCCCACCAGCGCCCCATTCATACAAAAAACGCCCAGGAAAGACGCCAAGCCTCCCAAACCAACCGAGCCCATGAGTCCCCCAATAGCACCAGCGACGACAGGAGCCGCAAGCCCGCCGGTGACACCGATCAACGCGGCGCCGGCTACTGAGGCAAGCCCGACTTTCCAACGACGGGAAGACGTATTTTGGGTTGCGCGAGCGGCGGTTTCGGCGTCGGCGTTGAGGGCGGCTTTGGAGGCTAGGAGGAGGGTGCGCGAGGTTTGGATTTCTTCATGCGTGAGGAGGGAAGGGGGGAGAGAGAGGGAACTGGTGAGGTGGCAGAGGAGAACGCGGGAATGGGCGGAGTAGGTTCCGAGGGAGAGAACGATGATTAGAAGACTTGAGACGATATGGATGCGGTCTTGAAGGGAAATGGTAGTTAGACGGGTGGGGATTGGAGGGTAAAGGGTCTGGAAAGCTAGCATATTTTTGCTAGGTTCATTGTCGTTATTAGAAGCGGGGCTATAAGGAGGCGGTGTTCTCGAAGCGAGAAACTCTTTTTTTTTTTGATCTGCACGGGGATCATCTGGAGAATTCAAAATTTTGCCTAATTGTGTGATGATTGAATCACGCCAAGAATCGAAATAATCTAGAGCTGCTTTTTCCAAAGCTTTTAGCTTGGGCGTCGAAAGGTTTTGATTTAGACGGGCTTCGAGACGGCGTTGTTGCGCTGTTTCCAGATCGATTTCTGAAGTTGGTGTTGAAGCGGGCGAGGAGGCGTTGGAATAGTGAGGATTGGGGTAGGAAGAGACATTTGTATTAGGTCCTGGAATGTTGTTGTTTAGATTGGAATTTGGTTGATTTGAGGGGTTGGAAAAGGAATCTGTAATTGTTTTGCGCATGTGTTCTGTAATGGATCCGATTAGGATGTTGAGAGCTCTTCGACGTGCGGGGTTGAGGATAAGTTTGAGATCTTTTGGGTCGGCCGCTGTAGGCGCCATCTTTGCAATTAGGTTTTAGGATCTATGATGCGTAGTGATATAACATTGGGACTGATAGTATTGGTTAGAATCAGGGGGAAAGCTAGAAGATGGGTTTGATCCAGAGATATATGAGGTGAGAATATGTCATGTAACAGAATCCTGGAGCCTAATATAACTTGCTCCGTGATCTAGATTCGACACAGCCCCACTGTGGGCTTTTCTTCAGATGTGCCTCTGCCGTGCAGATCAGAAGTGAAAGCCAAGAGGTAGGCGATCTGAATTTGTATTTCTAATTGCGAAGGAGGTTGACCTGAAAGTGAGGAAGATAGGAAGCTTCCCCTGCGCTATGCTGCCATGGGAGGTTATGTCAGCGTGGGATTATAAATACAGGGGTAAAAGTGGACCAATTCTGCTTGGCCATCCATATCGGTGTGTTATTGATGTCCCTTGTATATGAGATAGCTGAGAATTAGCTGATATAGAAATGAATAACAAAGGAACAAAAAAGCAATCATGTCGATTGTTAACTAGGGTATATTCAACGCAACGACGCCATATCTATCACATACAGCTATCTCATCGCCTCAACAAGTATCGCCCCCCTCTAAGTCTTAATTACAACCCGTTGATGCCAATCACATCATGAGCATTTTGTGCCGATGACTCCATTCTGGCCACCAATTTCTTGACATTTGTCCACTCCTCGCTTCTGGCACTATCCTTGCCCCCAAGATCCGGACCAACCTCAAATATTGAAAGCACACCGTCAATACCACCGGTTGCGATACGTTTTCCTTCAGTTTTTTCCCAAGCGAGTTTGTTCAAGCTCTTGGACATAATGCTTCGACCACCCTTTCGGCCGCTTGGCTGGACTTTAGACACTGGAACCTCAGTGTCCACGGTTATGTCCCATACTTCTAGATTACCTGCTCCATCCACAAGTGAGAATACACCGGGTTTTATAGGTGACCAGGCTGCGTCATAGACAAGATCCTCTCTGGTAAAATCGAATAATGGTGCGACTGCCTGGCCTTCTCCTGAGATAGAGGTGGTTGCTGTCGCAGTTGGGGCCCGGACTTTCCACAATTTAACGGTCCAATCCAAGGAGCTGGTAAGAACAAGATCGCCAAGATCAACAGGACCCTTTGCTGGATGGAAATTCAAAGACATGACGGGTGCTGCATGACCACGGTAAGTGACTCTTTGATCAGCACCTGCCTTGGCACCTGCTCGATCATATCTATGGCAAGAATATACAGTTCCTTCTTCCGAACCAACGAGAAAATATGTCGGATCGGTTTGTGGGAAAGCCATACAAGTTGGGCTCATATCTTCAGTTTTTGCAGGCGGTGGAGTTGTTAACGTAAGTAGTTCTTGTGGTTGCGCAAGCATATCTACAGTCCATCCACACATGACACCGTCTGTCGAGCAGGATATGATATTATTTGCGTTTTGAGTTCCTACGATATCGACAGAATAGACCGGATGAGTGTGTCCTGATCCAGTTAAAGGCGTCTTTTGAACTGGAGCTGATTTTGCTCTCGTGTCCCAGAGCAAAACCTGACCGCTGTAAGCACCTCCAATGATCAGATTGGGGTGGAAAGGGGAGAATTTTGCGGCGAGAACATCTGATTGTGCATGAAACACAAATTCTGGTCTATCATGAAGATGCATGTTCCAGACCTGAACCAGTCCATCAGGATCATGTGGTGCGGATGGATTCTTTGTATATGCTGCAAGAACAAGCTCGGGAAATTTGGGAGAGAAATCGATAGCACTGATCATCCTCTTCTTTGACCATCGTTCATCGTAGAATTGGGCAACCTCCTTTATCTTCCGTCGACCCCTTCCGCCTGTGTTACCGTATTCATCGTCGTCCCCAACTCCATTTGCGCCACTTAATCCGTAATCTGCAAGCACATCGTATTCCTGATCTAATGCTCTTTCGATGACTTTACTTGATCTTTCAACAAATTCCATAAAGTCTTCTGACGATGTCACAGCATTGAGCTCTTCACTTGTCAAAATTCTCGCAGGGAAATTTGCTGTTGATAAATGCTGAGAATCTGGTCTTGCAGGGCCATCTACAAGATCTCGAGTTGCCTTCAGCTCTTCCTCGATTTCCCGGCGAATGTTCTCCCTTAATTCTTCCTCTCTATTTTTCTCTCTCCTGCTTAGCCGTTTGCTTGGTGAATGAACTCCAGGGGGTTTGTCGAGTTCATCTTCCGAATCGTCGAAACCCCGAGGCCTAGAGCTTTGTGTACCCCATTCCTCTGTTGTTTGTACCCCTTTACTGTATGAGAATACTTCCTTAATTGGAGATGGCGGAAACTCATAGACTGTAGATAATGGAACTGTGGAAAGAGACTGGGGAGTCGATATGGATAATGTTTGCGTCTGCGAGACTTGGGCAGTCGATATGGTCGATTCGGAAGGCTCATTACTTAGTTCACCGGCACTTAATACACTGTTTGGTCGACTCCCTCTCGCCGGAGATCCTGCTCCGCCAGGGCCAGTCGATCCGGGTCTACTATCTCCAACTAAGCTGGAAATTAGATTGTCAAGTTCCCTTCGATTATCGGCTCGTCCTGGTGTCGGTGATGCAAGCTATGGCTTGTAAGTTTAATTCAAGTATGAGGGTAAGTTTGATTACATCACTTCCACTTCCTACGCTCTGTCTGCTTACGGAAACTTCTCTCGCACGAAGTTCTCTTTGCCTCTTTAACTCTGCAAGTTTGGCTTTCTTCGCCAGAATTTCATCTCGTCGTTGTTGCATTTTGCGGGATTTCTATGCCCATCTCATGGGCAAATACCTTTATTTTGCCGCAATATAGTGTTATTGAAAGATCTTAAAGTTCGCAGATGGTGGTTGAGTATTCCAGCGAATAGATGAACCCAAATATGAAGTTGTGTTATTACAGTTATAAATACAAGAAGACACGCATAATAGAAGTCGCGTTTGTTGAATGCGCATTATTGTAATTTAGATATCACGTGGGAAGTCTGGTCCCGCAAAATGCCGCTGAAGCTTGCTCTCGCGATATTTCATCCGACCACCTTGAAAAAGTTTATCGCCGACAACAATAACCCTACCTGCCTTTCGTTGTGATACCGAGTTCAATTGGTATTTCTTAAGCCACTACTCTTCTCAACACATCATTCCCGGCATATTCTTACAACTATTCCCGATGGCTTCAACTGGGGTAAACGTACGTCTTAAGACTTTGCGCAATCCTTAACCTGGAGACTTCATTCCAAGTTGGAATCTATTCTTCGCGGGTCTATTGGTAAAATAAAGTGCTAACGTAGATTTTTCCTTAGGTTCTGCGGTGGTCAGCCCTTGGTGCGGGTGTATTCTACGGATTCTACCATCAAATGAGCATATCTTCTGCAGCAAAAGCAGCAGCAGCAAGCAGGGAATTCGAGCACAAGCAAAAGTTAATTGAGCAAGCGAGAGCAGAGTACGCAAAGAAGAACTTGCCTGCGAGCCAGAAAACCGGAGGTGGTGACAGTACGTGAAGTTTCATTGGATTCCAATCTCTACCACATTTACACCTGCCCAAATCTGCAACCGAATGAGAATTTTTGAGTCCATTTCGAGACTTAGAAGCGAACTTTCTGGATGAAACATTACTGACATTCAAAAACAGTTATACGGGACCCTATGGACAAGAATTTTGATCTCGAGGCATACTTGAAGGTTCTAGCAGCAGAGAACTAGGGGCATTGGTGGGATGGGGGTTTTAATTACGGGTAATGATAGAGGGGCATCGCTGAATGAGACCATTCGTGGTAGTTGGTATGGGCTCCGGCGATGTTTGGAGAGGGTTTCTAGGGTTTGAGCAAACACAAAAGCCTTTAGACATCACTTAGGTGATACTTCTTGTACATTGTACTATAGACGACCAATACAGCTGGGAGCTTCTGTTGTTGGAGACCCAATTTTCACCTACGAGGACCACAGAAGAAGGCAGTACACGTCAAGTGTTCCGAATTTGGATCATGAAAGACTTCCCAAACTTCCAAGGTTCCTTTTGTTCACATGGAATGAGTATACTGAGGTAATCATTTTTCTCATCGACAGGCCAAACCAGCCAGGAACATATATAACCGCTATATCTACAAGAAAACTGTAGAAGAAACAATTACATCTCATTTTTTTCTACAGAGCATAAATCCTTCCGCACTGCTTCGCTTGACAATATCAGAGAATATAGCAAGGAATACATTCTTCTCTTCAAATCGGAGCCATACATAATTAGTTCGTGCCCCAAAACATCATCACTTAAACACTTCTTGAGATATTGAGATAAGCATCCTACATTTGGTACACATCACAAACAGAGAATAAGCCATTGATGTGTTGATCCATTCACGTGATATTCAAACTAGTGCGGCGGGTCACTAAACTTAATCCCTGTGAACTGACGCGGAGCTCTGAAAGTGCGGCATTGCGAACAGATATGTGTTAATCCAGAGAAACTTTCAACCAGCGACAACTTTCCTTTTCACCATAGCTGCCATCAACATGGTTGCAAAAACTCAGGAACCGTTCTTCCAAGGGAGTACGGGAAAGAACTCTCGTGGGGTTTTAAGAATTGTCATTCTTTGCTTAATTGCTGGCGCTGCAATTGCCAGTCGACTGTTTTCTGTGATTCGTAAGTACCTCAAGCTTCACACATAATGCTCCGAGCATTTTGCATTCTTCATGGCATTGAAGGGCATAACAGTTTCGTCGTGCTTTCTGCCAATGCCCAAGCTGTGCAACAAAAGCTAATATTATTATGTTTAGGATTCGAGAGTATAATTCACGAATGTTAGTACCCAACGGACCCCTCAATGGACGGAGCTCTCTTTGCTCCAGATCTACCCTCAATGAATTTCCGGAAACTAACTTACCTTTAGTCGATCCTTGGTTCAATTTCAGAGCTACAAAATACTTGGTCTCGAATGGGTTCTACGATTTCTGGGATTGGTTTGACGACCGAACATGGCATCCACTTGGTCGAGTTACGGGAGGAACTTTATACCCAGGTCTCATGGTCACCAGTGGTGTCATCTACCATGCCCTTCGAGCTCTTACTATACCAGTCGATATTCGAAACATTTGTGTGCTTCTTGCACCTGGTTTCTCTGGTCTGACTGCCTTCGCAACCTACCTCTTCACCAATGAGATGTCCACATCCCCTTCCGCCGGTCTTCTCGCAGCTATTTTCATGGGAATTGCACCGGGTTACATTTCGCGATCAGTTGCAGGCAGCTATGATAACGAAGCCATTGCAATCTTCCTACTCGTATTTACGTTCTACCTCTGGATCAAAGCAATCAAGCTCGGATCTGCATTTTGGGGTGCTCTTTGCGCCTTGTTCTATGGATACATGGTATCAGCCTGGGGTGGATATGTTTTCATTACCAATTTGATTCCTCTTCATGTCTTTGTATTAGTCTGCATGGGGAGATTCAGTCCAAGAGTCTATGTCAGTTACTGTACTTGGTACGCACTAGGCACGTTGGCAAGCATGCAAATTCCATTTGTAGGATTTTTGCCAATTCGCAGTAGTGAGCATATGTCTGCTCTCGGTACGTTCAATCACCCTGTTTTGAAATGTGTATGTGCTAATCTTTTCAGGTGTTTTCGGCCTTCTTCAATTGGTTGGATTCGTCGAATTTGTCCGCTCGGGTGTACCAAGCAAGCAATTCGCTACTCTCCTTAGAGGGTTTGTCCTTGCCGTTTTCGCTATCTCCTTTGGTGGCTTAGTACTTTTGACCGTTTCTGGTGTCATTGCTCCTTGGACTGGTCGTTTCTACTCTTTGTGGGATACCGGATACGCCAAGATTCACATCCCTATCATTGCCTCTGTCTCTGAGCATCAGCCAACCGCATGGCCAGCTTATTTCTTCGATCTTAACCTTCTCATCTGGCTCTTCCCAGCTGGTGTGTACCTTTGCTTCTTGAAGCTTGCCGATGAACAAGTTTTCGTTGTTGTATACGCAATTCTTGCCAGTTACTTCTCTGGTGTCATGGTTAGATTAATGCTTACTTTGACCCCAATCGTCTGTGTGGCTGCCGCGTTGGCATTGTCCAATATCTTGGACACTTACTTGACCTTCAAGTCGCCTGAAGAACCAACTGCAACCGCTGCTGTAACTGACGGTGCTAGCAATGGCGCCACAAAGAAGGCCGCTAAACAAGAGGAACTCCGCTCCATGCGTCAACCTCTTGTTGGTATCTATGCTAGCTTCTCCAAGATTTCAGTTGTTGGCGCCATGACAACATATCTCTTGATCTTTGTTCTCCACTGTACTTGGGTCACATCAAATGCCTACTCTTCTCCATCTGTCGTGCTCGCTAGTAGAATGCCGGACGGTAGTCAGCATATCATCGATGATTACAGAGAGGCTTATCAATGGTTACGACAAAACACCAAGGAAGATGCGAAGATCATGTCCTGGTGGGATTATGGTTACCAGATTGGTGGTATGGCTGACAGACCAACACTTGTCGACAACAATACCTGGAACAACACCCACATCGCGACTGTCGGAAAGGCAATGAGCTCTCGTGAGGAGGTCAGCTACCCTATAATGCGCCAACATGAAGTCGATTATGTTCTTGTTGTCTTTGGTGGTCTCCTTGGATACTCTGGAGATGATATCAACAAGTTCTTGTGGATGGTCAGAATTGCCGAAGGAATCTGGCCAGATGAGGTTAAGGAACGTGACTTTTTCACTGAGCGTGGAGAATACAGAGTTGATGATGGTGCCACTCAAACCATGAAGGACAGCTTGATGTAAGCAACGCTGATCACATTACTTTCGAAAATTTGCTAATTATTCAACAGGTATAAAATGTCATACTACAACTACAACTCCCTCTTTCCACCTGGACAAGCCCAAGATAGAGTTCGTGGCGTAAAGATGCCAGAAGTTGGACCAGTTCTTAACACAGTTGAAGAAGCATTCACTAGTGAGAATTGGATCATTCGAATCTACAAGGTGAAAGACCTTGACAATGTTGGCCGAGACCATGCATCGGCAGCATCCTTCGATAGAGGAAACAAGAAGAAGAAGACATTGAAGAAGAGAGGGCCAAAAGTTTTGAGAGTTGAATAAAGAGATGAACTTTGCTTTGTATCATATTTCCTTATCCTGGGTTGGGCGCATTGAAAAATAGCGCGAGTCCAATGTTATGTATAGAAGACAAAATGTACTCGTAAATATGGCCCTGCGTTAGGTTCAATTGACTCCAGGTATTGATGTGACAGGTATGAGATCCATTTGACATTCAGTTCCTTTATTTCATAGCCCTCAATGTAGAACTTTCAGAAGAAAGCTGAGAGATTCTTTCAACATCATGGTTTACTTAGAGTAATAATTCACTCCATTACAATATACCACCTACCTAACTAGGCAGTTATTACTAATTAATGTTAGCTGGAACAAAACACCTGCTCTTTCCCATAATCAAGCTCGAAGCGTTGTTTCCCTTCACTTTTCCATCCCACGTTGTTCAACCTTTTGGACAAGAGAGCTCCCTCACATCACCTTCAAAGGTCGAGATGGGACTTTTAATGGCCGATAAGAACCCGAGGAAACATTGCCCGCCACCTATTCATGATTATGGGTCGATAACAGTGAATGATACCTTTTGAATTATCTCTGTTTATGTATCTATTCATTGATGAGGCATCTGGTTGGTCAATGCCAGTGATGTTGATGATAGCCGAATAGGGAGAGCCCGAGAAACCATCATAACACAGATTGAATATCTCGTTTCTCCCATCTTCTTTTGCACACCTATACAACCAAGTTTCTTTAAGACAAAATTGCACTTCAAATTCCCTTCTACTTCTTTCATTAGTCGGCTTTGTATTCAAATTTTAATATTAATTGCTTAATGGTAGGCAAGAATCGTATGATTTTGTGCTGCCATTTTACTTCACTTCTTTCATCTACTTTCCGACGTTTTTACAGGATTTCCATTCGTTTACTTTGTGTCGGAGCAGTAACAAGACGAAATCCATAGACAACAATCCCAGGACGGTCCTCGGCTGGTGAACAAATAACAATCCCTTAATTCGGTTGCCAAAATGCTTACTATGTAAGTCTATTCTCCTTCATTCGAGTGAAGCAATTCGATTGAGGTTCTTTCTCAACGTTCTCGGTTCTAATCAATGACATTAGGTTGCGAGCTGGCTCTCGGAGCGATGACGGCTCGGATACTACCGAGGAGATTGTAAGAGACGGATATCCATATTATTTTAAGAGGAATAATGGCCGCATGGTGATGGCAAGAAAGATTCCTACAAATCGTGCAAAGAAAAACTTCAGTTTGCTAGGTCAAGCTTTCGGAATTCACGAACCAAAGAGAAAAACTTCTATAGAAGCCTTGAGGAAGAAGAAGAAACTGGCGCGTTTTCCTATCCCACGACCTCCTTATTCGACAGCGCACCCACCACAACACTTTCCCGCTTTTCCACCACCACCAATTCCTTACGCACCAGCCATCCCTCAACAGCCTTTTCCGAATCCAAATTTCTTTCCTCAAACAAACCCTGGATTTCCTCCTTTCTACCCTGTTCCTGTATTTTCTGCTGCACCTGCACCTGCACCGGTGCCAGCATCGACAACAGCACAGCAACCCATGCGATGGGCGTTTCCCCCAAAAGCATCAAAGCCACCAAATTTTGAAGAACTTCGAAAAGTTGAATCTGATTTTCTTAAAAGAACGAAGTCAAAGTCAAAAAGAGAAGGAAATAATGATGACCATACAGAGATAAAGACAACTACAACGACCGTCATCACCAAGCATGTCTGTGTCAGCTGCCAAAGAGATCGTTCTTCCAAATATCATCTTGATAATCAAATCAAGGCTGGTGAGACTCCTACTCCTGGGTTCTGTCGCAGGTGTCGCAGAAACGCTACCTCTACTAGTGGTTCAAGTAGCGATGACAGTGATGACAGTAGTTCAAAAATTCATGGATATAGAGGAAGAGGAAGAAGAAGAACAAAGGTGAGAAGTTCAAAGGTGAATTTGATTTCTTAGTGATTTTAGACGTTCCCTCACTAATATTTTTCAGAAGAATCACAGACGCAAACCCATGTCTCGAGTTCGCTCTATTGAGTTTCTGAGTCGAGATCATGAGAGAAGAGATAATGCCCACTCTAACGATGATGCACATAAAATCATCGTTGATGAGGAAGTAACATGCGAACGCAAAACCGCACCCAAGGACTCAGCTAGACGAAGTGAGGAAAACTCAAGACAGTCAGCATCCAGAAGCTACGCTCGTACTCGTGAAAACGATCCCATTGAGGATGACACTACTGCCCGAGAAGAGCCAAAAGTGAGAATTAATATCACAAATCGATCCTTATCGGTCAGTCCACCATCAATCGTTGATGAACTCCGAGAAAAGTCAGTCCGCTTTGACCAGCAGACGATGAAAGCAAACGCTACTTCTCAAGCCGCCTCTCGACAAGATCTTCATAAATCATACAGATACATTGAGCCACTTCACTCTGCTACTCCACACGAATCTCTGCCAAGATCTGTTCGCATCTCAAAAGAGTCTCTTCCAAGCTTACGTATGAAAGATCATGCTCAGCGGAGACGTTCTGAGCGTGCATATCCTGAGCGTTCTTATGATCATGATATTCATGAGCAAATACATGAACGTGTTCCTCATCGTCGCTCCGATGAAGATATTATCGTGGTTGAAACAGAACACGAACGCCCAGAATCACGAAATGAGCCAAGACACCTTCCTCGCCATCGCCCACGCTCCTCTGACGAAGACTTCATCGTTGTCGAGACCGAATATGAATTACCCAGAACTCGAACTGAGTCTAGACATGATCTAAGGAGACCACAAGAGAGACGTCACAGTCCTGCACGTGCCCCCATCAGGACTCGTGAAACGTATGTTACTTCTGAAGTTGATCAACATGGAAATGAGACGCAATATAAGTGGACTACTACAAGTCGAACAAATTCAAGCTTAAGCTCTCTGAGGAGTTTCGTGCCAAGTATTCGGCGTGCTTCTTCAGATATCTATCATACTTCAACTATTCGTCGTTTCTCAGATTCTAGCGAAGAGTTTAATAGAGCTTGTAAGTACCAGTTTATTTCTCTCATGACATCTGTAATCAAAGTGACTAATTGTATCTAGATGAAATGGCTCATCAGAATTTGCCAAACCCAGGACCTCGTCGTCGTCAACGTAGCTCATTCAAAAGTTATGGAAGCTTTATGGATGGCACCAGGACACCTCCTCGAGCACCAGACCCACCAACTCTGAACGGTAGTTGGGACCCTAGATATGTGCCCAGAAATAGAGATCGTTCAAATTCTCAGAGCAATCTACCTAGAGTTCCACAACATCAGAGCACTCCTCGAAAAAATCAGGCATGGATGAATGCATCGACAATCGATCAGCTTGATCAACGCTTGGAACAGAATCGAAAATCACATGTTCATTCTCGATCATCTGATTCTCAATCTTCCGGCTCAATGGTCACCCAATCCGATTCTTTCACATCAACATCAACATCAGCAGGCTTATATGAACCTAGTGTTTCGGATTCTACACGTTTATCCATGGTCCCCCTACCAGTTTCTATTCGCGACACCACAGACAGTGGGAATGAAGTCGAATCCACTCTCGCCGCACCAAGTATAAAGGCAATTCTTAAAAAGAAGCCGGTTATTAAACCTAGCCGTCGTCGTTATGAACGTGCTGAAATTACAAAGTCAAAAGTTGATGACAATAGCCATGCTGTCCGTTCCACTTCCCAGAAATACAGGGATCAAATTGGAAGCTATACAGCCTATGTTGAGAACGGCAACGCAGCAGTAGCTCCCAACGAAACAAATCGTCTTAACGTTAGTAATCGCACTCGAGACGTTGCAGGCAGAGATAATAATGCTACCATCTTTGACGACGCTACTGATCTCACTCTCCGAACAGCTCGTTCTAAGGCTGCTGTTCTTGATCGTGTCAAGCTTCGACGCCGAGTATCTTTTCAAGAGAACCCTGAGTATTCGGCTACTCCTAAGCCATCTAGAGAGAATTCTTGGGCCGAGAATACCAATCATGATGCGGAGCAATCATATGGTGGCAATACCTATACCAACGATCAATCTTGGGATGCCAATGCAGATCGATCCTATAGTGCTACTAGTTACGGGTATCAATCATGGGGAGCCCAAGCCGCCGAAGATGACTCTCGGGGTACCAACACCAAGACTTCTGGCAACAATTTCTGGTCAAGCCCAACAGATACCGAAACCGTCCTTCCAGACATAGGCGGCTATAGTGGTGGCGCAGGTGCCAAATGTAATCCCTTGGATTTCAGCGGAGGCGGTGATGCCTCTACTCCTACACCCAAGTCTAAATCCGGTACGGGATGGAATGGTAATACTGACAGTGATGACAGTAATAAAAACAAGAAGCAAGCTGATGATGATAATGATGGCTGGGGTCCCATCCCTACATTTTCTTCTCTCAAACTTTGAGCTCTTCTCGGCATTTCTTTATCCGCTTACTTCCAACGTTACTTTAGCAATGGACCAGGCACTTTTCATTCCAGGATACTACAGCACAAAAAATTGGTTCGGCGAACTGGGAATCGGTCAACGGCGCACGACTATCACTCATACTATGCTACTCATGCATACACATGTTTACAAAAGATATACAAACAAAAGATGTTTGAATGTGTAATTGTTCACTATCAATCAATCACTCACATTCTTTTGATTTCTTCTCGAGTTTTCGTTCAATATTCCTCTTTGCTTTGATTTTTTTCTTTTACTTTTCTTTGGTTTAGTTTTCATTGGCTTAGGTTCTAATTTGAATGGAGATAGGAACGCCGGCTTTGAAGGAGTTACATCTGTGGTCGAATTTGATTTTCATTCGTCGTTCACGCGAAATTGACAGAGTTGGTTCTTTTATTTCTTTCCTTGAATTCGTTTTCTCCCTCACTCAAATTGAACGGATACATACAATCAAGACATGGGAACACAGTACCAGTACCAATACTACAGACTACAGATTACAGATTACAAGAACCTGTCATTCATCACATCCAGTATTTCACGAGATATCTCGATCGGGGATATGATGGGATGCGTGGGGAATACTTTATGGGAATACTTACTTCGCTACTTGACTCACTCTCTGGGACACTTCAGGGGTTGGGTAACACTCATGGGATACACTTATGGGATAATTACTAGGGATATGGATACACAGACTTGGGAATTACTACAATGCAAGCATGAAGTACTGCTGGCAGATGGCTGTTATGACTTAGATTATTTTGATAATTGCTACGATTTGCTTAGGAAGAAACTTTGTGGTATGAGATGAAATAGAAAAACACTAATAAAAAAATGATTAATAAATTGATGTGCTTTCAATATCAATGTTTGCATCATATCATGTGAGTCAGCTATATCTGTAGGTAGTGTGAGGAACCTTGAGCAATACTAGATAGAACGCAGCGTTAACCACACCCATGCTTTTCGCAATGATTCCAGAGTTTGTTGATATGTAAGTTTGCTACTATACATCCAAGTGATCTCTGTAAATAAAGCATTCCACTTTAGCACATATATCACAACAGAAGTCTAGCAATTGTCAACATGAACGTACTTCTTACATTCCATTCCACAGAGAAGGCAAATCGCCTCTTCCTTAGATCTAGATTTATATACCACCATGAATCTCCTTCCCTTCGATGTTTCAAGACCTATGCAGAATATCTTCAGAGCATCCACAGATGGAGAGAAAATCTACAATTGGTTTCCAATAGATATAGATACTTAAAAATCGTCGATATTGGTGTTAACACCCAGCAAATACATCCGCGGAATCTTGAACATCGATATCTTCCGATATATTGAATAGTTCTGATAAGATATCGGGAGTTACCCCGGTATCTTCTGGTTCTGATGGGTGCTCGATAGTGGTATTGAGTGAGGGTGCCGTTACATTGATGAAATCTTCAATGTCTTGATCAATATCAGTATCTATTCCTAGCCACCCAAACCATTCATTCTCCATTTTTATGATTTCTTCGACCTCTTCTGACAGGTAAAAAAGCTGTGACAGCACTTCGGGAATGGATCCAGACCAGATATCTTTCGATGTATTCTCAACCATGGCGCCAGATATTAGTGGAGTCTCCTGCATTACTTCTCCAATCTTTGTGCCGTGCCACCTCGCATCATCTGACATATCTCCAATGTTTTGAGGTATCGAAAATGATTTTTCACCATTTCCAAACTTATCTTCTCCGAGACATCGCAAATCTTGGCAGGCACACTCCTCGACTTAGTATTCTTTATAGATAATCTGATCCCTTCCAGTACCGAAGTTTCTTGCTCCTGTTCTTCCTTCCTCTTTTCCACCAACTCAACGTTATCTAGTGCTGATAATCTTTGTCTTCGTTCCTTCTCCCTCTGTAATAACACTCTGGTTTCTCCTGGTATTGAAGTGCTCGGTTCTCGCTCCCTCTCCACTGTAGTATTTTTCTCCTGCTGAATCGGGGTTGCAACATCGTTTTCATGACTTCTACGAATAATCGTGGGAAGGTTTTGCGCAATCTGAGCAGGGGAAGCTGCCATTCCATATGATTTCTGTCGATCTAATGCGCTTTGTTGTGTCTGTGCTCTCATCTTATCCCTCTGCTCTCTCAGCCTGACTTGATATGATTTTAGGCTCTTGGTGACATGCTGACTTGGATCCCTCTTCTGCGGGCTGGCTACAGAATCAATATTCTCGATTTCCATAATTTCGAGAGTTTCCTGCCTATTTTCCTTTTCCTGCACGTTATGAGGTTTAAAGATATTAGCCTCGAGGTTACCATCTGGGAGAGTTCGAATAGAGTTCTCTTTCAAATTTTGCCGAGAAGGAGACAGAGGAAGAAGATCCTGTGCTTGCAGCAAAGTTTTGCGTTCCATTATTCTTTCACGTAGGTTAGCTATTTTTTCCAGGCGCTCTTGCTGCAGAGTAAACATTCCAGGATTGGTTCGCCCCATAGCCATGTCCCTACTCCCTTCCTGCTCTCTTAATTCCAGCTGGTTGTTGTTTGATTTGGGACGAAGAGCTGCAGCATCACGCTGCGAAAACGTTCGATCGGATTGCTCCTGTAAAGCTTGCGAAGGAACAGGAAGTAATCCATGAATTCGTAGCGAAGCTTGAAGTTCTGCTGCCTTCTTCCTTTGTTTACCTCGATTTGATTTCTTTCGTCTTGTACGCGAGAGATTTTCTGAAACGAGATTCTCTTCATGTATGTCCACATTCGTGTCCCAATAGACATCGCCACATATGTCCACGTACGCGTTCCCATACATACCATTATGGATAGTCTGATCTCTTTCTTCTTCTGTCCAACCACTCATCTCAGAATCCATAGAGCCCTGCCGAGGAGTATTATGCATTGAGTCCTGGGGCAGCGGCGGGGATGTGGACGATACAAGAGGTACTTCCGTTTGAGCCTTTCGTGTACATGCCGCTCCTTCCACACTCTCCATCAAATGCTTCCGTGTTTTCTCCCTGTTCATGGTCTCCTCCCATATTTCTACTTTGGCAAGACGATTTGCTTTATCCTTTGCTTCAGATGTAGCGATATTGAATGCTTTGAAACTAGGAATTTGTGGCCGCCCATCAATCAACTCTCCCTCCTCCAATCCTTCATTTTCCATGTCATTATATTCTAATCCTTTGTGAACACTCGGATCCTAAGCAATATGTATTAAGCAACAACAAATATATGTATTTTACGTTAGCAATACTTACAACGATATTATGGATGTCCTCCATTTCGGTATCCATATTCTCAAATATCAATATTGAGTACAGGATTTTGGTGAGAAGTACACAAATAGTGTGGCAAATAGAACACGATTTGGCATTTTGCGTGGGTTTCGATTAATGTATGAAGATGAATGAAGGTGAAAGGAAAATAAGGTTGTGTAACTAAGGGGTAGGCGCTTCCTTCCTTCCTTCCTTCCTTCCTTCCTTCCTTCTGTATTTGAACACAAACAACTTCGACGAAACAAAATACCACACTGGAGCAATTTTTAAGTGTTATGAAGTATTCAATGTCCCAACTTGGGAATCAAAGTTCAAACATTGAGTGGTCTCTCAAGATTTAAGAATTTTTCACAAATTATAGAGGCATGGGCAATGTCAATCGATATCTGATCATTTGCTCGTATATTATGCCATACTTGACCTCACCACCACCTCGGGTTTATGATCCACACACATGTAGTTGTCGGATGTAGTATTTCCACCAGTCGTGGGGTATGTATACATACTAAAAGATACCCCAGAGATAAAAGCAACAAATATTTTACAACGATACCAAAAAAGTTGATGCTCATATCGATTAGAGATTTGTTCGTGTACATCAAGCCTCTATGCTTGATGCAAGCGCGGTAGTGTAAGCTGCGCAACAAGCACACTTTGTTAAGATACACCAAAGCTGGTTGTGCTTTCAAATGTTTGGTGGATGCATGATTGTTCTCCCCGACGAGCGTTCTTTTGCTCTGAATGCTGGAGGAAAACATACTCCTGAACTTGTTCACTTCAGCTCGATGTCTCTTGAATACCTTCATGCACTTTGCCGAGACAGACGGTTCAAATGGATTTTTCAACTAGTATTGAATATTCATATTCCAGCTTGAAAGTAATCATTACTACCATTTTCCTTACCAGAACGATGATGCTCTCCATACCTATAATGTTACAACGTCGGCTTCCGATCATCTCACATGTCATAATATCTTGGCAAATGCCAGACAGCTGGTTTTCTACCGGTATGCCAGTACTGATATTTCACTGGAAGCGCCAATTGAGATGTTAACGCGAAAAAGAAACTTCGTCTTCGGCGTGTTCAATTTCTTTTCTTCGTGATATTTAGTAAGAGCGAACGGTTCTTGAATACCTTGAATTAAGCTTTCTCTTCGATACACAAAAGTCTCCTCCCACTCACCATATTCGAATGTGGAAATTTCAACGAACAAATATAGCCAGTCCAATAACAAATAACATCGACCCTGGAACAGTGCTGTAATCACGTGAGTTGGCATAATTGTTCAAGCTCCAAGACCTCGTATTCGCCACTGATGCAGAACTAGTCGTTCTTCCGAAACATTGATGGACATTCGCAGATATTGTAAATGCAAGACACAGTGCGGAGGATGTGTTACAGTAGTGTGTATGACTATGAGAAGGACCCCTCAAAGATCTGTGTTGAACTTCTTGATGATGCAATTATTGCGGAGTTTGATGGATTTATGTTTGAGAAAGAAAAGACTCCGCAAAAACCATCTTCTTTTTTTGTTTGGTGAGTCTCGTCGGTGATTTTCAAGAGTGTTGTTGTCAAATTTCTTGGAGCAACGAAGCAAATTCAATAATCAAGCCTTTTTGTGATACGCCGGACTACCGCTATGGCTTTAGTAATTGCTAGACAGGAACGAGAGAAACCTTAATAATGAATCATGATAGGTAGCTAAAAATTACCGCATGGAACCTTTTGGAAAGCGCTCAAACTTTATATCAAATCTTATTTCAATCTCGAGCCGCGAGGTTCATTAGTTGAAACTTCTCTACTATTTTAGACTTTGAAAAGTTTTTGGTTCCGAGTATCGAATCATTATTGAATGAATCTATCTACGGAGTATAAGAGGGACACCCCTTTTCGATCTAGGCGACTTGTCAATGAATGGAGACGGGTCGAGAATCGAGATAGAAGTCCGAATTGATTGCTAAGAATTCACCAAGTGTTGACGTTATTTTTGGATATGGATAACTATGGATATGGATATGAATATGGATATTATGAATTACTCCTTTTTCGGACCTAGATTTCCTTGGGAACGGAAAAAAAGACAACAAAACGCCACGATCTTACATTTTCCTACAAACTACAACTACAACAAATTTCCTTGGGAATGCGGAGGAATGCGATATATCAGAAAAGAAAGACCTAATTGGACTGGATAGTTGGTAGTTATGACAATCTTCTTGAATGTCTCCTCATGTATCGTGGAATATGTATGGACTTGGATTGGAGTCTTGGTAGGTGAAGTTCGAAGTGAAGGCTGATAATTAAGTGAAGACGGGTAAAAGTAGGTGAAAGTAATAAGTGAAGTGAAGAAGAGAAGGAACGGAATATCAATTGATGATTGGTTCAATTGGTTCAATAATCCCCTGAACCAATTTTTCCCCGTATTTTTCAATTTCACTAACCATCGACCTCATGCATATAACCATGTCGAAAGAACTCAATTAAAGTAGGCTAAGCCCATACAGGTATGATATCAGAGGAAATAAGAGCTTAGCGTGGAAAAGTAGAGTGAAATAAAATGAGCATAAGCATTATTATCCTTGTTTACCTATCGATTCCCCTGTTGATCATCAAATAAACATAACCCTGCCCCGCCTGTCTGCCTACTGTAGTAGCCGTTGGCAGTAGCAGTACCATACCATACCATAGTAATAATAATAAATTGCTTACCCAGAATTTCCATGACAATAAGAAGAGCAACCAACCCATCTTCCAACCAATTTCTGCTCCTTCCTAATTCCCTCATCTTCATCTTCATCTTTACTTGAAACAAAAAAGTCTATCATTTCCTCTCATTACATATATATTCCTTCTTGGATACTCACTGTCGTTCATCAACAACACAACAACTTTATCAAATTATCATATAATCTTATATTTCGGAAATTCCGTGAGTTCATTCACTCGCAAAGTAAGTAATACATACCTACCCTCATCACTCACTCTTCCATCTACTCTTTCGAATTCGACCTTGTTACATATATACCTGCTCAATCCTATAACCAGCAAACTGACCGGTTTCTTCTCTACCCATAGTCTTTTACAGTCAATCAATCGTCTTTTAAGAATACCCCAATAATCAAAATGCAATTCAGCACTCTCTTCCTCGCCGCTGCTGCAGCAACCCTTGCCAGCGCTGTCAAATTGACCAACTCCAACTTTGCCGTCACCGCCGGAACTCCTTTCAACATCACTTGGTCAGAGGCCGAGGGACCTGTCACTCTTGTCCTCAAGAGTGGCCCATCCACTGCCCTCACCACTGTCTCCACCATCGGAAGTGGATTGACCGGAACATTTTACTCCTGGACTCCATCATCCAGCCTTGACACCGATCTTTATGCCATTGAGATCCAAGATTCCACCGGCACACCAAACTACAGTCAACAATTCCCAGTCTCAGGTGCTACTGCCGTTGCTTCAACTGTTACTGCTTCATCTACAAGTGCTTCTTCCGCTTCAGGATCTTCCACTTCTGGCACTTCCACCGGATCTTCCACTTCTGGCACTTCCACCACTGGTTCTTCCACCAGTTCTTCCACTGCCTCTTCTACTGGCTCTTCTACTTCAAACGGTACCTCAACTTCTGCTTCTTCTTCTCCTACTGCTAGCGGCAACAGCAGCACCACTCTCAGCGGTTCTAGCTCTGCCTCAAGAACCAGTATGTTTCCTCTGAATTGACTTTAGCAATGAATTACAACTAACAAATCATAGGTGCATCATCCAGAACTGCCTCATCCAGCTCCACTGGTGGCACTGCATCAGCAACCTCCGCCCCAACCTCAGCAGCTGCTGAGTTTGCTTCCCCACTCGCATTCATCTTCCTTGCATTTGCAGCCATCGTCACCCTTAACTAAGAATACAATTTCTAAGTTATGGATGTATGATATTTCACTTCGTACCCGAATACTTTCGATTCAATTTAAATTTTCGAAAGTTTTATTTTAATTCCTATAATGTACTTTACGCATGAACGATGATGGTTTGAAGGTTCAATTTTTTGGGATGATTTTTTTGCAGAGGAAAGGAAGATAGCATAAATGAATGGGTATGGTCATGAGTATTCTTTATTCTTACTTTTACATTGAGAATACATCATGTTTGATTGGTCCCAAAAGACAAAGGTTTTATAAGGCGTTTATTTTCGTCTTCTACAGTAGCGGATTATTGAGTTTTGAGAAAGAGGAGTAGAGTTTATACAGCGGTTAGAGAGTTGAATTGTGATTTGAGACTTCGCGTTTCAAAGACGATAGATTAATGGAATAGAAATATCCATCCATACAACCATACTTTTACTTGATTGACAATGTTCATGACTCGTGAATTTTGATAGATCTGACATCATTTTTGCACCGGATTACGATATGACAGACTACGTACGTAGGTGTTTGAGCCTCCAAAAAAGTAAGCTTACACAATAGTTTCACTACAGGCTCGTCAGTCAGTGGTTACCCAAGATCGGTCCATCTGTAAACTGGGATTGAGATTGGTGTTGCGATCTCCCTCGTGCTCATGTGATGCCATGCGATGCGATGCGTATGCGTGTGCGTGTGAATGCTTATGGGTGATTGGGTTGTTATGGAGGAGTGCTCGTGTCTGCAGATGCAGATACAGATGCACGGCGTGGGATTTTGGGGTGTTTGTGCGACGATGGGTGCTGGGAGTGTGTGGGCGGGGCGAATTTGGGTGTATAGATGGGAGATGTAGATGTAGAATGTATGTAGAATGGGTGGTGAGGTGGTGAGGTGGTGAGGTGGTGAGGTGTTGAGGTGTTGAATATTGATTTTTGATTTTTGATTTGTGATTGAGGTGTGATGGGGGGTTGTGTTGGGTGTGGGTATGGATGGATATGGATATGTATGTATAGGTATATATGGGTATGTGTATGTATAGGTGTATGTATAGGTGTATGGTCATGCAGTATCGATACTGGCTATGTAAGCCTGTGTTATGAGTAGGATTAGATAGGTTGGATTGGATTGGATATATGTTAACGGGTTGGAGTTATTGGGTAGATAGGTAGATGGGTAGGGAGGCATTGATTTGTATGTAGGTAAGGTCTTAGTTTGTGAGTGCATATTCTGGAGTGCATATTCTGGAGTGCATGTTCTAAAATATAGAATGTAGAATATAGAATATTGAATATAGAATGTAGAGTTTGTAGGGAAGTGATGGAAGTGGAAGTGGAAATAAGGGGGGGCGTTTGGATCGAGTGGATGAATGAATAATAATAGATGAACCGATGCTTTGAAGATTGAAGATACTAGAATAGAGTAGAGAGGTAGATATGACAAGATGGTAGATACCTAGGTAAATAAACAAATAAACAAACCCTCAGCATTGCGTTTTGCATTCCACGAGATCAAAGTTCGAATTCCTGGGTATTAACCTGTAGATTAGTTGAATTTTTAAGATGGAACGATGTGATGGGATGGGAAGATCTGGTTTAGATAGGTATAATTAAAGATAATTGCTATAACAACTTTGTTGGAATGGGTCTTGTAGAAGAATGGACCAGTGAACGAACGAACGAATTAATAAATGTATAGATAAGTTAACTATATGAATAAATAAATAATCAAATATCCAACTTCCAAATTCCAAGGTTCCGGTGGTTTGAACATGGGTGGTGGTGATGTGATAGATATAATGCGATATATATCATATTGGTAGTTGGTAGTTAGATGTCGAGAATGCCGAGAGCGAGAATGAGAATGAAGAAAATACAATGGAATGAAGAAAATACTTGGAATTTGCAACTCGAGTGGTTGCAATGCTCCAAGGGCTACATACAATATGTACTCTATGTACTCTATGTAATCTTACCGACATTTCGAACCCGATGATATAGAAACCCGATCTTCAAATCCGTGTTTTCTCTCTCTACCAGCTGGTTTCATAACTCGGCTCTAAATCTAATTCTGGATATAAATCTAAATCTAAATCCATATCCATGTCCATATCCGCATCGCTAATCAACCACCCCCCAGATCCCAACTGACGAACCTACACTTCGTATCTAGTATACATGTTACATCATATCCCATCCCATACCACCAATCTTCTCCCATCCACACTCCATACCTACCCATCCTCCATCCCATCCTCGATTCTTCACATTGATTCCATATCCCTCCTCAATCTCTATAGGTACTTACACACATTCATCTCCAAGGTCACATGATGTGATACTGATCTTCCTTTCCTACGAGTGAGCTAGGTAGATAGTCATCTGTATAGTAAATACTCTACAGATATACCTACCCACCCACCTACCCAAACAATAGCAACTCACCTGATTTTCAAACCCACAATCCCAAGCTCCTGCAACTAAAATCGAGAATCGAGAATCGAGAATCGAAATTGAATATCGAACGGCATAGACCGAGTGAGTGAAATACATCCCTAGGTATTTCCTCTCTTCCTCTCTTACCTTTCTCCTCTTCCACCCCAAACCCCAAACCCAGAACTCGGAATCCAATTGTTTTCCCGTACCGAGTGCCCCTAGCCACTCTGTCAACCAATCAACCAGTGATCTCGGCCCCCTCGGTGACAATACCAGATCCACGATGATATCTACAAGGTACCTGGGTAGGTACTCAATTAAAGTTTTCCACTCACGATCCATCATCCATCATCCATCATTCATCATTCATTTCAACTGCCATATCCCAGCTCAAAAGTATGGTGAAAGTTATACGAGGAATTACAAAGATTATTACAGGGGATCCATGATTCCATATACTATACTCGTATAATATATCATATATCATAAAATATCATTCCTAATTGCTGATCCGTATTTGGTTTGAATGTCAGCTCAGATTTGATGCAGTAGTACACACCCATTTAGAAAGCTATAGGCTGTAAGAAATAGGGGGACTACTCGGTAAGAAAATAGGTCATCTGCTAATAACTAATGAGGTATAGGGCCGCACTTATGGATAGCATCAACTATTCACAATTTAGTAAAAATGGAGGCAAAGCCAAAAGGGAAAGCTAAGTACACCAAGAAGCTAGCTAATTTATAGTTTGCCTCATCGATAATTTATTTAATATGTTTTTGTATTTTTTCGAATAACCTAAACTATATTTTTCTTTACTACAGTGTACTGAGTGCACCCATGGTACATATCATTCATATTCCCGTTCATATTAGCAGCCTGCAAATTCAGCCCAATCTGACTCTGTCTTTCCGCGATCCCACTAATATTCATTCCACCCAATATCATTCATTCATCCCTCCCATACATCCATCTATCATGATATCAAATTATCCGCCCCACTCTCTTCAAGCACATGAAAATTCTTGACCACATCTAAACCTCTCTCCGGAAGAAAAATTAGCTCGTATGTAAACAAGCAAAGAAGTGAAGCAATTCAGCTAAGGAAGCAAGCAAATAGTAAAAAGAGAAAACAAAAGAAAAGCTAAGCTAAAGCACATAGGAAACTCTCGTGTAGTATGTGTAAGTAAAATATGATAGTACAAAAGGAAAAAATAGGTCTCGTGTTCATAAGAGTACAAAAGGTTGTGTTAAAGAAATATCCCGTCAAGGTGTCCCTGAGGAAGTGTTGTGGAGTGAATTGCAAAAAACCAATGGAGATCAGATGTCTACAGATTGCGTCCTTTGACGTTTTAACTCCTTGGCCAATTTTTGCTCCTCAATCAGCTTTTTGGTGCGCTCCTCAATAAAGGCGGTTTCGAGCATGGTACATACTCTGTCAACTTTTGCGATATGATCATCTTCTTTGTACAGGAAGAATTTCGACTCGTGGCGATTATATTTACCCATACCCCAGAAACAGTCGAACTTGAGTTTCAAGAACATGTTCTTTGTCGTACTAATCGTGATGATGTCGCCATTACGAATTTCTCCCCAAAACTTCGAGTCGCCCAATGTCTCACTGATATTATGACTTGGAAGTTTATGGCCATTGATCTTGAGACCTGCCGAGGACTTGGTAGAGATTAAGAATCTGAAGCCTTGCTCTTCTTCTTCGCTATGGCTCTTATTCCATACTTCCGTATACTTTTCACCGGGGTGATAGAAGTCATTTTTGAATAGTATCAGCTTGAATGCGTATCTAGGAACACCTATTCGGACATCTTCACGAGTTGCATATCGGATAGTGTTGGAAAAGCCGCGGCCCCAAGATGTGAAAGCTTCCGTAATATTGAAAGCAATGGTTGGTAGACAAGAATCCGGAGTTGCAGAAAACTTCGCAAGTACTCGATTAGGGACCTGAAAATCATCTCCTGCAGATGCATCGATATTTGGGATTATAGCTGATGTACCTTCTGTAGCGGCTTCAATAGAAGAAATTATTTCATCGTCATTTGTCGCGTCTAATTTGACTGGTGAAGAAGGTTCAGAGTTCTGAGTTACTTCAGGCACAAGGGCATCGGTGGTGATGGAAAGATTTTCCCTAGAAGCTATGCTCTGTTGAACAGAAGCGTCGTCACTGAGCCTTCGTTCATCGCGGGCCAATGGTAAATATCTTTTTTTCCCTTCAACCAATGGTTCGGATTGAGCTCGAAACGATACATTCGAGCCAATTGAAGGAGTTTTGCTATTGCTTCTGAAGCTAACCATTACGTTCTCAAATATTGTACAGCCATGCTGAAATTTCTCTCCTTTGGATTTGGCAAGCTCAACATATCGATTCCAATCCGCTGCTGACATCGGTGGATAATGTTCATGATGAGTCGACTTATCTCTAGGATTCCAAAATGTTTCTGGGGGTACCATGACATCAATTGTTCGCGCAGACTTTCGGCGTTTTTGCGGTGGAAGCTCCTCAGGTTGCCAGCCACCAACTTCTCGAGGTCTTCGAAGACTAATATTGGCAGCCTGAGCATGCGACAGAGTTGACAAATGGGGTGTCATAATATCGGTTGGTGAAATCAAAGGAGAATTCATTTGCAGATGGCCTAGTTGGGATACAGCACCCAAAAGGCTTGAGTGATTTTGAGCAACTCCATTTTCGAAATTCTTCGCAGCTGGAGTCACAAAGCGAGGGTGAGGTGGAGGTGGAGGTGGGAGCGGGGTCTTTGGCATGGCGCTCGCAGCTTCAAGACGACTCCTGAATTTTGCGACTGGAAGTGTGTCGTCTTGCTTCAAAACCTGCTGGTGTTTATTATTTCCAATGTGCTGGATCGGAGTTGGGAGATCCACTGGAACAGCCCCAGAACTTCCCAAGGCAGAAGAATTTACATTAACTTCGCCAAACAAGCGACCGACGTTTGCAGGGTTCCGGATGAACTCATAGCTTTCATCTCCTTCGATTTGATCGGCGGTTGTGAATTCTGTTCCTGTACCAAAGTCACTCGGAATTGAGCTTGCGAGCTCCAAGGATCTTTCATCATCCGACTCATTAGTGCTGAAGCTGCCTGGCATCTCACGAGGTTGGAATTGAATCGTCTCCTCACCGAACTCGTCGTTTTCACCATTGTTTTCGGGATCATCCAGCAAACTCAACTGAGAAGCGGGTACCTCGAGCTGTCCAACGTCCTCATCCTCCGTTTCATCAAGATCTGGGTCGTTTCCTGTCAACCAAGGACTTTGCTCTAGATCCTCGATAGTAGCACGATGCTCTGGATCGGTGTGAAGCATTTTGATGACAAACCTAATTGCATTAGGTGATACTCCACAACGTTGCAAGGGCCTAACATCCAAAGGAACTGTCATTATTCTTTGAAGTATTTGCGTATGATGCGAGGCAGCTCCGACGGGAAATGGCGGGGTTCCACAAAAGGAATAAAAAAGCACACCAGCTAGCGACCAAACGTCGACAGCGTGATCATATCTCTGTTGTGTTGTTGAATCGTCACTGCGTCGATTGGTTCTTCGACCTGTACGATCATATTGGGGGTATTCGTTATAAACTTCTGGCGCACAATATAGCAATGTGCCACAGAAAGTGTGCAGAAATGTGTCTTCCGTATCAATCATTTTCGACAGACCAAAATCAGTCAGTTTAACGTGCAGTGGATTTCGACTTTGGCACAGAATATTGTCAGGCTTGATATCGCGATGGGTGACATTTATCGAATGAAGATATTTCAATGCGCTTAGTAGTTGAATAGTCATACCCTTAACTGCATGTTCCGGAAGGAAATGGCACATTGTAACGAGGGATGTAAGGTCCCCTTCGGGAACAAACTCCATGATAATGTATAGATAATCATCCCAGTCGATACATTCGACAAACGAAACCACATTATCCTGAAGCATGTGAGCGTGTGTGTGAAATACTAAAGGGATAAAAATGAACTTACGTGATGAATCTTGCTCATGATTTTGATCTCCGAGTCAATATTTTTGGCTCCGTTCTTCAAAAACTTTTTCTTGTCAAGCTCCTTGGCAGCGAATGGAACTCCAGTTCGTTTATCAGTGACCCTATAAACAACAGCAAAAGCGCCTTTGCCAATCATGTCGAGCTTGTTGTACTTTGAACCACCTCTCCATTCTCGCTTTCTGAAGATTGATGAAGACTCCACACTACCACGATTGGCAGCATTAGGGAAGAGATTAAGCTGCAATATTTTAGTAGTTGTGCTTTCCTCTAAGGGCAGAGCAATCACTTACTGGCTGTCTATCCACACCACCCGCCACACGACGCCGAGTTTGCCTTTCTTGAATTCGACGAACGTGAATGGCGAAGTTTGTTTCAAACGCCTCTTGAGCTTCATCACTACGTCGGGGTATCCGAACAACAAAATTGATACTGAGGGCAACAGGCTTGTTCAAAGCAAGGGATATAATAGTCCCGTTTTCGATAGTTTGTCGATAAGGTTTCCCATTGTTTTTCTTCTTGAGTCGGAGTATAGTACCATCAACAGAGATACCATTAGTAGACATATCTTCTACCATGAGGAAGCCATGTTCATTGAGATAAATGCGGAAGTGTTGATTGCTTATCTGAGGAGGTGTGCCATCTCTTATCATGAAGTCGCATCGTTCTTCACTTCGGCCAAAAATCCAGCCCAGATTTTCATCTTTCAGATTGGCGGATAGCCGCAGTGCCAGGTCGCAGGGAACCTGACCTTCTGCTGTCAAGTAAGAATTACCACCTTCAAGGCTGATTGTATTTTTGGGGTGTAGTTTGTTGATTTCGGCACAAGCTTCGCGCGCCAGATCGGAATCAGGATGGAGAATGCAAACAATATCTGAAGCATCTTCGTCGGTCAAACCAGAGTTTCTGTTAGCAAGGCGAATTGCTTCGTCGGTAGGTTGAGTAGCTTCATAATCAGAATCATCAGTAATTGAGCTAAAAACAAATGCTGGAGTCTTGGGAGGAGGAGGATAAGTAGAAGGAATGAAGAAGGGATCTTTACAGGGCTGGGTTGCATGTTCCTCCATTTTGAAAAGAGTGTGGAGAAAACGGTCGATTCAGCAGCAAAGTTGTTTTTGACAGACTTTGAGAAGAGGAAGAGGAAGAAGAAGAAGAATCAATTGTCCAACAATGGTGGTATAGGTGAAGTATGCCGAGAATGTTTGCCAGGCAACGGTACTTTAAGAGGGGTATATCATCTAATGTAAACTTGCGCAAACCGCACCAATTATTTCTTTCAAATCTTCAATATTGAATGAATATCTTTCTCTGCCATGCAATCCAGTTCGTCTCTTTTATGGTATGAGGTGTCCAAGTGGTGAAAAGAAGAGGCAATAATCAGGTTCCGATGCTTTCTCCAGCTTAGAGATGAAATGAAGGATAAAGATCAGACGAAAGGGTTTTAATGAATGACAAAATAACATAAATTCTTCTAATATTCACATAACCTCATGATATTCGCAGATAGTGAAGCTTGACTATGGTGATAATGAATGGTTTGTAGGTATTCTGAAGGGACTCGAACATTAGTAAACACCTCTCACAACAAACACATGAACATGTCGATAACCTTACATAGCCGTACTCAAGACTCGCCTGCCCTTCGAGGGCCCACCAGTATTCCGTAGATCAATCGAGGATATTAACAAATCTCCATTCATTTATATAGATGGTTGGCTCATAAGATGGTTCATAAGATCATGGTAAGAAAAGTTCTAGACATTTTCCTTCAGTCGTTACATACCTCGAAGCTTTCGGAACGGATTAACTTATGCCATGACACGCTATACTAAAAATGATTTAGCGTCAGTGGGGGTTTTGGCTCGTGTCTCCTTTTTTTCTCTCAGGTCCCATCCACCCTCCCACCATCTTCTCCAATTATATGCATTTCATCTATTACGTGCATTGCATCAGTTCCACACCACAATACAGCATTTTGCCGTGCATTTTCCCCATTCTTCATCAGAATTCCATCTTTTTTTTTTTAAGTTTGATTATATCTTCGAAAAGTATTCTAGAAGTGGAGCGCCGTTAAGGTCTGAGGTTATTGTGGATGTCAGAATGTTATCTCCTACCCAAGACACGCCCACCTAATATATATCACGAGGCGCACAATGCGATCAGGTGTAAATCTGAACGATAATTATCAAATGATGCGCCTCGAGAAAGTCATAGAAATCAGTATTGTTGCTTGCTCTTGAAGCTATTCGACTCATCAAATAGAGTGACACAGTGTTTGAGACCTGTGACTCGATCGTTACTCATATCACACGAGATCTGTGTCTTGCCGAGATTCCACACATCCCACAATTCTGTTCAAAGACCCCTCACAGATGTTTGTGTGACAAAGGTAAAGTCTGCTGAAATGAGCTGTCAAACTAGACGGAGTGTTCAATACACAACGTCCTATCTCATCTCTCTTTCTAGCACGCTTTAAATTCCTAACTTATTCCCAGTACGAGCAGCAGTTGAAGACTTAAGCTTACCCGAGGCTATGAAAAACACGTTATACTTAAAACTCAATTAACACTGTTTATCTTTAACGTTACTTGCCATTCCTGATTGAATTTATCTTTATTGTTTCGCCCTTTTCGCAGTTCCTTAATTTCTTTTCCAAGTCGACCCTCCACCTTCTTTGCTTTTCCAGAAGTTTATTTACGAGGACGTCGTCAAGGTCCACTTTCCGTTCATTATTCCTCATTCCTAGTTTTCCCAGCTCAACCGTCTCGACGTTTCCGTCTTTATCTGTCCATGAACCGAAATTATTGCTCTTCACTTTACTTTGAACCGCCTCTACACAAAAATTCGCGCAATTCTCAAAAGCAGTTCTTCCAGCTTGATTCCACGGCATGAGAGCAAAGCAATGCGGCATACCCACGTACCCATCGAATATGACTGTCCCTCCGGCCTCGTGCAATCTACGCGTCAAAACCTCTGCTTCATCTTGCATACTCTCCCAACCTACACTAACGTAGACTGGTGCTACACCACGCCAGTGCTCTCTCTTAGCCGCAAGCGGGCTGACAAGTGGATGTGTGACCATTGGTGACTCGCAATAGGTCTCAACACGAGGTGATCGGGCTGGCCAGACCGAATCGTGCGGAAATCTGGGATGAGGCATTGTATAATCTGATGAAGGTGGTGCTATTATATCGTACTGAATGTTCCTCAGTACGGAAGGGAGGGATCGGGAAATATCAAGCCAAGGCGAAGTAATGGCAAGGCCAGCAACTTCGGTTGTATCGATTGGCACATTCACGCCATGAAAATAGATATGATCAATCCCCAAACGATTCAAAGTTGTCAATAGTAGCAAAAGCGATGTCGCTAATCCTGCCCCTGATGAGTCACCCGAGAAAATAATCTTTTTGGCAGGAATAGGTTCATGGAAAGAGCCAGGCGGAGGCGAGATCAATGATAGATAAGCGATGAACGCATCTAAAAGTGCCGATGGAAATGGATCTTGGGGTGCCAGTCGATAGCGAACTGAAAAGCAACGGCCACCAGTTTGTTGAGCCAACGCAGATGTTGCCGGTCGGTGAGTAACAGGATCCATGAGACTAGACGTTGAGTTTAGTCTGAGAAATCCAACATCATGGTCTCCTTACCAGAAAGCTCCACCATGGAAATAAAGAATCGTGGGACTGTTCGGAGCCACTTCTTTCATCATCATTTCATACTGTTTACACTCAGATATATCTAGCCGACGAGCAAGAGTTGAGACTCCACTACGATAGCCTGTCCACTCAGCTTGCACATCGACAATTTCTGGTAGATCGAAAGCATTGTCTTCGGTCCCAAGCTCTTTTATTGCTTTCACTAAAGCATTTCTAACACCATAAACCCTTTCGTTGTCATGGCAATCATCTTGAGGCCTTGGTATGGCATACTTGGCAATCCACATTGGTCCCCATACTCCCCAGTCTATTTGAGACCGTACTTGAGATTTCAATATAGCCGCCGGAGTGCTAAGCATAGGTCTTGCAGTCACTACTATGACTTCAGTGATGACATCCTGGACTGAAGCATTTGGGGACCGAGAAAGCAATGCTAGAAGGGCGGTCTTTATTACTAGAGGTAAATTAGGAATGACAGCCTTGGCAATTCCAAGAGGGCTAATATCCATTGTATAATGATAGGAAAATTAGGAAATGAAGAGAATGGGGGGGAAATGTTAGAGTTGTGGAGTTATTTTAGTTATTCTCAAGTTTCCGCTATGACGACATGACTTTTGGAACATTATTGGTTTTAAAAGAAGGCACGATGCAACAATAGTATTTGAGTAGTCAGTAAGCAGTAGTATACATACTTACTTCTTCTCTTTATCCGGGCTTGCTATTAGACAGTGATATAATTCAAGAATTCTAGGATTCAGAAGGAAATACATAACAAGAGCTACCCATTAGATGGAATAGCAATGAATACCAGTTAGATACCTAGCTCCTTGGTTGCTCGGCCACTTTTGAAGACAGCTCAAGCTTAAGCAAGAGCCACGGAGTGACATAAACACATGAATCTCCACCGAGCCACTTTTGTAAGCGAAGAGAGATATGTAACCTATACATTGGATACCATGAATACCGTAAATACTACCTAATAAAAGAATAACCTTTAGGTAATTTCATAATCTATTGATTCCATATTTACCCCATTTCCCCTGACTCATAAAAAGATCCAATGAAATGTCGTAAAGGCTTATTAAAAGTTACTTACACATACATTTATTTCCTACAACCCACCTACTCCGTCCGTACTATCGTTTGTTCAAAGTTCAAACACGTACCGAGTACTTTACTCCGTCCAACCTCTTTCAACAAAAACAACTCAACCCAACCCAAATCGATCAATTATAAATCAAAACATTTCAGACTAAATATCTCAGCCAAGCAAATCATAATTATAGCCAATCATATTCAGATACCCCACCAATCATTGCCCCCCTCGAGCCCCCACACAACCTCAAAGTTACATTCCATTCAAACATCCCGACCTCCCGTATTTAGAAAGGAACAAACCCAAAAATCACGGACAAAAGTAATCCGACTCCGCAGCCTCATATCTCCAACGCGCGCGGGCGCAAGCAATTCACAATGCCCATCCTCAAGATTAAAATGCCTCATCCTACAGCGTCAACTTCAAATTCTCCTCCCTCTGCAGCGCCAACTCCCTCACATTATACTTCGATTCCGACTCCCATTCAAGGGAAGTCTCCTCCTTCACATACTCACAAATCATCCACTTCGAGATCCGCCAGTCCCGAACGTCCTCCTGTTTCTCCCATCACTCCCACATTATCGGCCGCGAGGCTGGCCTCAACCTCCAATGTAAATACGAATGTGAACCTGGGAGTCGCCGCGAAGAACGGAAAGGCGGCATTGGAATCGCAATCATCGGGTTACGCGCAACGAAGTCATGTCGGAGGAAAGAATATCGCAATCATGAATAATACGATCGCAGCTCAGAATAGTAGTTCTCAGCAAATGCCAACCCATCCAGCCATGCAAGCGCAAGCCCATGCGCTCAGAGAAACATATACCCATACACAACAAGCGCCACAAGTATCGATGCCGCAACCGAAACCGTCGCCACAAACGATCGATTTGAGTCAGAATCCAGATGCTCTGGCTGTAAAAAGTGCGATTTCGATATTACAGCTGCAGATGAGAAATGCGAAGAGGGATATGGTTACATTGCAGAAGATTAAAGAGAGGGCGATGGAGGATCCGGAGGGATTTGTAGAAAGTCTAAAGGAAGGGGAACAGAGGGAGAGAGAGGAAAATGCGAGGAAGAGCGGAAGAGTCGTGGATACGGAAAGTAGTAGTGATGAGGATGAAGATGAGGAGTCTGAGGAGGGCCAGCAGATCAATGGAGCGCAGGTCCAAAATCCAAAGTGGGAGACCCTACCAACACCTCAGAACGTAGTACGATGTCCGCCGGTTAACTGGGCGAAATATGGAGTCATGGGGGAGAGTCTAGATAGGCTGCACGCAGATCAAATACGAGAACCAAGTCAAGGAATACCGGCTACCATTAATGCGGATTGGAGCACGACGCACAAATATGGGGATGGAACGAAGGAGGAATACGTGATGCAGAAACCACTCGGACTAAACGACGTGAAACCGAAGAAAAAAAGATCTCCTGCTAGTAAAAAAGATTGAGCAGACTCGATACAAGCTTCAATAGCAAGCAAGAAACATATCACATGGGAAGGAGTTTTTGCATTCTTTACATTTCGGCATCGGGATTGGGGCGGGTCTTAGAACATATGACATCATGAATACGAGGTTACGAATGGATTTTAGGATTGGAGATGGTATAGCGTGGCGTTTTGGTCAGGTAGCAGATGCATTGCAGCTTTGGGATTCTCTCTCTCTCTCTGTATATTGACTAGATTTGGGTTGCGTGGCTAGTTTCATACGAATGGCTGGCCAAGCTACTCACTCTTATTCTTTTAATCAGCGTAAATAACATTTCGGGCATTTATTCATCAATTCATTATTTCATTTCCTCCTTTGCATTGACGCGTCTCAATTTCTTTCCTTCTCTTCCTATATCAGTCCATCCGCGTTCTTTCACTTTCGATTCCCATCAACTCTTATCCCGCCATCTATTAACATCCTCCTCCCCTACACCCATCTCTCCCCCCTTCCTTGCAAACCCCAAAGTCCAAGGAAATCCTACTCCCCCGCAGCGACCAATTTTACTTTAACCTCATAAGGCGACATAGTCAAACTCAATTTCTTCCCCAACATTCCATCTTCTCCACTCATATCAACCGCTTCGATTCTTTCGTATTTTTGAAGAAAACGCGCGATCACGAAACTGGCTTCGTTGAGTGCGTATTGTTCTGTGGAGAGGTGGGGTGTTAGCTGGATATCCTGTACCGTTCTGTTTTTTCCTGCGTTTCCTGTTACGTTATGCTTCATTTCATGATCTTCTTCTCACGTATAAGTATACAAACGAACCCGATAGACCACAATCAAGTCAGAAAATCTGTATCATCCCTGTAACCCAAAACATGAAAAGAGAGAAAGAAAAAAAACACTCACGACCAATACACACTCTCGTCCCTCCACTAAACCCCCCAAACCCCCACCCCAATCGCCTCCCCTCCCACCTCTCAGGTCGCCACTCCAACACATCTTCCCCCCATATATCTACCCGTCGATGCATCACATACGTACTAAAAGTAACCCTCTCGCCCCTCCTAACCACTATCGGTTTTTCCCCATCACTCCCGCCACCAACCGGTAGTACAGTATCGCGGATTGCGACGCGCGAGTTCATGGGCACGAGAGGATACAGCCGGAGAGTTTCGTAGAGAATGTGAGTCAGTGTTTTACAGCTTTTGAGGGAGGTGAAAGAGAGAGGGGAGGAGGAAGATAGGGGACCGAAGTGCGAGAGGATTAAAGAACGGTATTTGGTGTAGCGTGCAGGATTGCGCGAGAGGAGGAGAAGTGTCCAGGCGAGCAGCGCGGCGGTGGTGTCGCGGCCGGCGAGGAGGAGGTGCAGCATTTGATCGCGGAGTTCGGTGGGGTCACGGGTTTGGGTGGCGAGAGCGTTGAGGAGGATGTATTTTTCTTTTTTCTCAGGGTGGGGTTCCGGTGAGGAGTTGTTGGAAGATGCAGATACAGATGAGGAAGACTTTGGAGGAGTAGAAGAAAGAGCCTTCTGTACAAAACCGGCGGAATAATCTTTACAGATCTGACACGCGTCCAGAAACTTCTGAGAGCGCGCCAGCCACCATAATTTAAAGAGCCGCACGCGGAAGATAATGTAGTCTTGGGAATAAGACATCGCTTGCACGAATTTCTCCTCGGCTTGCAATTCTGTGTTATTTCCTGAGTCAATGGATTGCAGAGCGGTCGTTTGACTATTGACTGATTTTCCAAAGAGGAATTCTGTGCTAACGTCCATTGTGAAACGCAGCAGAAGAGGGAGAAGATCTACCTCCTCTGAACTTGTTTGAGGAAGCGCTCGACAGAGAATCTGGAGATGATGATCTGCGGCCTCTAGATCACTTATCTGATCTCTGGAAAACTGAGGCTTGAGTTGTTGACGATAGTGCGCCCATGCTTCGCCGTCCGCGGTGAAGATGCCGTGGCCAAGTAATTCAAACATGTTTTGGCTTCTGCTGGAGCCGAGCTCGAAATCGGTAAAGTTGGTAGCGAGGATCGCTTGCATGTTTTGGGGGTCGGAGGTTGATATTAGGGAGTGGAAGGGGTTGAAGATTCGGTAGGTGCCGACCCCCATCTTGAGATAGCGTGCGCGAACGTGGTCTTCGAGGATGTCCATACCTGTGAATGGCTAAGCTTGTGGGCTGTTTGGTGAAAAGAAAGTCCAGGCATATGGGAGATACGTGGTAATTCATGCATTGCATAGAAGAAAACTAGACTTCTTGAAATGCCCGCCCTATTGTCCTGAAGACATACAGAAAGTCGCCCAATGGCATCCAGGGAAACTTCGACTTCAAAGTGAAAGAGATGCATGCAGTCTCTTCCATTCCCATTCTACACCACTTATACTTTATCAACCATGAAGAAGACCACAGCATACATACCCTTCTTAAACTTCAACATTCCCCAATATCTTTCTATTCCCCCAGGCAATTGATTTTTCAACACTTTCGGTTCTCCACATCCATACTTCCCCCCAAACCTCCTCAATCTCATCCAAGTCACTTCATTTTTAACCCACACATATACTATCCATGCCGTCAGAAACAGAACCGTGCCGCTAAAATACGATATTGACATTGTCCTTCAACGTTTCGGCAATTCTCAATATCAGAAAGACAAAAGGTATACAATAAACAGTAAGACAAAGAAACCAAAAAATATTGTGCTAGGCAACAAGAAGAATGAACCACTGCTTTCTTGTATGATCTTTATACGCCAGCTAAGAGCCACAATCTAACATTCTTGCGTCAATCATCATCTCACCAATGTGTAAACCCCAGGCATAACGGCTCCTTCCCTCTATTACAAAATAATCGTCTCCACTTCTCACCTAATATTCATCTTTCTGTACAACCTCCCACGTCGACGGAGTAAGAAATGTCAGACAAATCCGAATGCGAAGCGGAATCACGACTGTAAAATGTCCTTCATGAGCGGAAAAGGAACGAATATTGGGTCCGTTCCCGTTCCCGCTGCCGCCGCTGCTATACTCGTCGCATTCCTTATATATTTAGAAAAATTCCTAGGGCTGTAAGGTATCCCTAGTCAAAGCTCAGTCGCAAGTCGTAGTCTTATTATTTTGGAGCAATGCTACCAAAGTGGATTTGCATATTTACACACCACTAAATTGGTTGAATTGTCAACACCTCTCGTCCATATAACCTCAGTTACTGTCTTCTTTTTTGGAGAACGCAATGTAAACGATTACCCATCACATCTTACCTACCGCTACCCTGAAGTATGAAAGGGTATTCTATCCAAGAGCGATGAATCTCGCCCTCCTCCCTGACAATTCCCACTTCCTCTCCTCCCACCGAAAATAACACCTCGAAAGTAACATTTTCCAAAACCAAACTCATTCCGAGCTAGTCTCTCTAACTTCTCCACTTTTCTATATTTCCTTCTTCCACTTGTGTCGATCAAGTTTCGCTCATTCTCGTTCGTGTAACCGATATGCAACAAAACGATTTTGTCACTCATCATCTTCACGTGATATTCGGTCATAAACGACTAAATTAGGACATTGCGGGCCCCTTCGCATTCGCTAAACTTCATGTTTCTGATTGGACATTCATTTGCTAGTGATGAAATAAATGGGAAGGGTAAATGAAGATATTCGTAAAAATACTAATGTTAGTGGGTATGCATTGAAAACGGTGTGGGTATGGAAGAAGGGATGAAGAATGAGAATGAGGAGGCAAGGTAAGAAAGGAAAGATGGCATTCATTTTCCTCCTGTCTTTGTTTGCATAGAGATAAACTAATAGGTAGACTGGTTAGTAAAGGAGCAATTATAGTATTGCATAGCATGTTGTGCTTCACCACTCACGGATACCAATATCAACATACATGAACTGCTCGCACAAATCTTAAAGTTTACAGATCCCATGCAGATACCCTCAGCTGAAGAACCATCCCCCTCAATCAAACCTAAAAACTCACCTGTTTCGGCGTTTACACCAGCCTAGCACATACTAGTTTAGTCACTTCCCAAATAGAGTTATTAGAATCCACGTAGCTCAAATAAACGAATGCGAAATGCATCTCGACGTGCAACAAAAAAAGTTGAGACAACATTTTCATTCATATGATACGCTGAAAACATCATTGCTAAGGTTGACACGAAACTTGTATCCGTAGTAGAGTACAGTTATCCATATATGACCCCACATATGACTGCAATATTCCAAGATGTGGTGGCCTAGACCAGTGATGGGTATTTCTTTTCCGAAGAAATAAAATGAACAGCTGTATAGTCCTTATTAAACTAATCCGAATCACTGTCAGGGTCCGAGTCAGGGAATCCATTAAAGGTGCCTTCTTCATCCGAATCTTCCAATGAGACTTTCGACTCCTGTGATGCTTTCCCTGAATCTTCCTCTTCTTCCTCATCATCATCCTCGTCATCTTTAACACCGAAAGCACCGCTGATGTCCCATCGATCGCCTTTTGCGTTTTTACTAACGTATTTGACGAATTTCAACACACCACTGTCCCTCAAGACAATGCTCATCTTATTCCACGAGGCTGGCATAGTGAAAAGTACTCCATCATCTTCTTCCTCTCCTGCAGCTTTGTAAATTGCTGCATCTTCGTCATTCTCATCATCGCCTGCCATGAACACTAAATGACCTCCAACATCATCTTCTTCCTCGGGTTCTGGTGTAGGTTCCTTTTTGGGCTCTGGTGCCTTCTTCTTGCCATTTGTCTTTTCTTTGCCCTTTGACTTTTTGGATTTTGGCTTAGGCTTATCCTCTTCCTCTTCCTCCTCCTCCTCCTCCTCATTTTCCTCCCCATTATTTTCATTTTCTTCGTCATCATTAGCATCGTCGCCCCACCCAGTTGTAGGCGTCAATCCCAAGTCAACCTCCAATCTTGGCTCTCCTTCGTAATTCTTAGCAAGAGCATAATCTGAACCTTTGCGAAATCTACGTGCCAAAAGGTCATAATTCTCAATTTGACATGATGTAGCAATCTCAAGCCATTTGCGGAATTGAGGGCTTGGAAGTAAAACATTAAGAATTTCTTCGATTGGGTTCAATTCGCTTTGACCACCTGAAACTTCACTGGATGGCTTTAGATAGAGGAAACGATGTTTGTGAGGTGGCTTAGCAACCTTCCAAGAACCCTTCTCGATTTCAACGCTGCTATCTGGTAGACCTGCAGCTTCTTGCGCTTCGACATATTCTCGTACTTTTGTTGAAAATTTGACAGATAAAAGACCATCAAGAGTAACATTCGACTCCTCCTCGAAACGTTCGGCAATTTGCTCCAAGGTATCCGGTGTTAAGTAAGTGGGCGCCATGTATTTGAGTAAGAAGTCCAAATCTGCCTCTTCAAGACCATTCTCATCAGCATCTTCAGCCGTAGATTCCGTCACGGTAACCGGCTCTTCCTTCGGGAAGTCATATTTATCTGGGTTGCCCTGCAATTGCATCAAACTGCTATTCTTCCCCCATTTCTCCTCAGCCCCCTTGACATATCCTTCTTCTCCAATTTGAGGGATATGAAACCATCCACTAACAGCCATCCTAACTCTACCACCATCTTTTCCCAATTCTTCTTTGTTTGCGGCATGATATACCTCTTCAACATCGTGGAAACTCTGACCTGGTTGAACAGCAAAAAAACTCAATTGATTCCAAGCCGGTGGAATAATCTTCGAGGTGTCAGGACTAGGAGTAATAGTTGTCACACCATCATCCTCAAACTCTTTGGTAGGGAACAATCTCAAAGCTCCACCCCATTCTTCCTTCCAAGCCACATCCGGATCAGTCAAATACAAAATGTAGCTGACTTTCCGACTTCCAATCACATCATCGTGACACAAGAGATGGCAACCTGGAGTATAAACATTGATAGCCATATCCGTTTTCCTTCCGCTCAATTCTCCAGAGCCTGTAATCTTGGCAACATATTTTCGAAACGAAGACGAGTACAATGCATCTCGTAGCCTGAGTAAAGAAGGTAATTTTTCCAGCGCACCATCATCCAACCCATCCAGATTTGCCAAGTCTCCAGATTGATGAATTTTATAAATATCCGTTTCCTTGGGTGTGAAATGCACATTTTCTCGAATTTCGTTGCGAACGGCGCGGAGCAAAGCATCGTCGATTAATGGGCTGATGACTTGATGTTTATATGGTTCTGAGTTGGCATATTCTTTGGTATATTTCTTGAGGACCTCCTTGTCGAAGAGACCTTTTCTAAAAGACTTCCTTGCATCTTCATCCGACAATGCTGTTACAGCAAGATTGCGTCAGTTTGTGTGGCAGATGAAGAATAGTTGACGGAAATACATACCCTTCTTCGCACGTTTCTTCAAGATACTTTTGCCATTCTGGCCATTAGATTGAGTATCTGCCTTACGCTTCATCTTGAAAACTGTAATAATGTGTTGATGAAAGGTATTAGAATAAGAATTCTGGATTGAGAAAATTAAAAGATTTTCGTGATTATCAGTTCATAATTAATTTGAAGCTTGCTTCTCCAATGACGATTTTGCCAGGGCGGTGAATTTATTTATTTGTGGGGCTACCAGCTCGTAACGCTGAGGTTGGGGTTAGAAAAGAAGGAGTTTTGACACTTGCACAACGTCACTGGTATATATGGAATGCGTATATTGGCCATGTGTACTCACTATATAAAGACATGAATCTACGCGCTGTGGATGCATTGCAGGAACGTCTTTTTGAGATGAGAATAGTCTCAAGTTTGAGATTGGATATCAATACGTCCATCAATACTCCTGCATTGTGTCAGGAAAAGCTGTGAGAAGATACCTCACGTCAATTGGCTTGCGAGATTCAACGATTTTGATAGATTGGTCAGTTTGGAAGCGCAAGTGCCTCGAGACTGTATTCGGGTTATTTTCGTCCGCTATTTCTGAAGAGGAAGCTCCATTGGGCAATCCCTGATTACGGCCCCTCAACCCCACGTTGCTATCCATGCCGATGATAACCATGTTATCATGAAGTAATAAGGACAAGTCAACAATCTTCTTGCCATTCCGAGTCTCTTCTTCTACTGTCACACCTACAAGATCAACTATTGAAACCATAACACAACGACAATGAGCTCCTTCGATATCGCAGCTACAAGAAAGTGCTTCCCATCATTGGACAAGAAGCAAGTGTATTTTGACAATGCCGGTGGTAGTCAAACCCTAGGGACTGTCATAGACAGGTATAGTGCACCTCTCTACTACATTGCCTTGTTCTATGGGATGTACAACAGATAATCTCACACATATAAAGCATCCATGATTACCTCATCAATTCCAATGTTCAACTCGGTGGTTCATACAATGTGGGCAAGAAAGCAAATACAAGTTACTCTGCAGGATATGAAGCAGCGGCAAAACACATTAATGCACCCCCATCCAATATTGGTAATCCCCTTTTCCTCATTCTCCTCACCCGTTGAGTGATCTGATCTTTGACGCTACCTCTTAGTCCTCGGTTCAAGCACAACTCAAAATTTTCGAAATCTTTCCCAGGCTTTTGACTTTCCACCAGATTCTGAGTTGATCATATCATCCATTGATCATGAATCAAACATTGCCTCCTGGGTCGCTCTCGCTGCATCTCAAAAGTTTACTATCAAATGGTGGACTCCACCTGCGTCAAGTAACCCAATCCTGACTCCTGAATCACTGTGTGTTTATTTCTCCTTTGGTTTTGTATTTTCAAAGATTAAACCCTGGCTGCATATATTGTCCTGCCTGATGAACTCCTTTTGCTGCGCATTAGACGCCATAAGCATATGCTTTTCTTGTAGTCCATCTCTACTAGACGGCTGATTGATCCGCATTCTAGTCGCCCCCTTCTCTCCTCAAAGACCGCTCTTGTGACCCTCACTCACGCCTCCAACATTCTTGGTACCATCCACGATATTCGCGGCAGTAAGCAATCTCATTCTTCTCACACAGCATACTAGAATCTAAAATCAATCTCGAATTGATCATATATCTCCCCATCCAACGCAACTTCCTTTCCAAGTCCTCCCATTTCACACTTCCCTCTCACTAAATTCTCCTCTAGTTTCCGACCTCGTGCACACCATCCCAGGTGCACTCCTCTGCGTCGACGGCGTAGCTTACTCTCCTCACCGTCCTCTCGACGTCCAAGCCCTCGGCGTAGACTTCTACGCCTTCAGCTGGTACAAAGTCTACGGCCCCCACATTTCCCTCCTCTATGCCTCTCCTTCCGCCCTCGCCTCCCTAAAATCCCTCGGCCACTTTTTCAACCCCAGCAAGACCCTCGCCGACAAACTCGCTCTCGCAGGCTCAAACTACGAGCTCACAGGCTCCATCCCAAAAGTTGTGGAGTATTTTGAAAATCAATCTTGGGAGGCAATCTGTCTTCATGAAGAATTGCTTCAGAAAACTCTTCTTCAGTATCTTCTATCTAGATCCGAAATCGAGATTCTCGGTGAAAAATCTTGGGATACGAAAAAGAGAGTTTGTACGATCAGTTTTCTCGTGCAAGGATTCGGAAGTCGGGAATTTGTGGAAAAGGTGGATGAGAAAAGTATGGGGGAGGTGGGAATTAGATGGGGAATGTTTTATAGTAACCGATTGTGTAAAGATGTGTTGGGATGTGGAGATCAGGGAGTGGTGAGAGTTAGTTTCGTGCATTATAATAGTTGTAAGTTCTTGCTTTCCTTTTGATTTTTGATTTGGTTGGGGAAAATTAGCGGTGCTAATATATGTGGTTTCAGTGGAAGAAGTAAGCCGCTTGATTGGCATTTTTGATGAGATCCTTGGGAAAGCATAGATATATCCACGTATATACGCTTAGAAAACAATTGATTGCTCTTGCTTGCACGCTAAATAAGAATTTCAAAAACTCGATAGCAAAATCCACTAAAATACCGACCATTAATTCCCAACCACTGAATTCCTACTTCCGATCTCCCTCTCCCTCATTAATATAGAATATCCAGTTGCAGATCCCAAATTCAAGTCCAGGGTATAGTACACCGTGCTAATCTAATTGACTCATTCATTGCACGAAAGGTTTCCTTTCCTTGACCTTTCCCGATCACCAATACCAAAGCTTCAAAAGCACACAAAAAAAGAACAGGATATGCGCAAAAGAGATATCAAGCTCGTCCCCAGAACATTCCATTACTTTTTTTCGGTGGCCTGAATTTACCGAAAGTTTGCTCCAATTCTTCTTCCGACCAACGGCGATAAGGCTCGGTGCCTACGTATTCACCACCGTGACCTCGAGCGAAATGTTTTAGATACCTTGTAGAAAGTTGTTAATCCATGATTCATAGTCCGAAATCCATGCTCTACAAATAACGAGGAGAAAGGAAGCGTAACTTGGGGGATGAACAACATACTCTTTTCTCGGCATATAAACTACTTTCGTTAACTTCTTTTCCTTATCATCTCCGTTTGTGCCCTTGTGCTTTTTCTTCTTAACAAGTCTTGAGACTAAACCTGTCTTGCTTTTGTGTGGAATGGTATCGTTGTGGCTGCTGTCCGAGCCAGAAGAAGCACGTCTTTCGGCAGGAATAACATCGATGACGATGGCGGGGATGATGGAATCTTCGCTTACGGGGGTAGTGTGAAAGGAGGGGGCCGCATACATATGTTCAGAGTAAGTATGCGCGGTATAAGGAGAACCTGAGAGGGCGGAAAGACGATGGGAGTGGGGAAGAAGAGGCTCGTTGTCGGAGCTAGTGATAGGGAGAAGTTGTTAGTTTGGAAGATGGAAAATGTATGTAGGTTCTTTCTTCCACTTCAAGAAGTTCTGATTCATGACGACATTGGAGATGAGTAGTGAGGATCGTGTCTTTACTAAGATGAAGTATGAAGGAGAATGGAAGTGAGCACTTACTCATAGAGATTTGCAGAAGGATATGTAGCGGAATTGTAACGTTGACCAGGCGCAGCGAGGTCGATTGGGGATCGATAGTATAGAAGTATTGGAGCGGCAGCCATCATGTTCGATGAATCAAACGATTATCGAGAAGACTGGCGAAGGCCTTTAAATAAGTAAAGAAAGAGGTTTCTGGTAGGACTCCCTACAATAAAGAGGCCGACAACGGTCCCGGAAGCTCCAAGGCTATTCAAAATGACCTGGATAAAGAGGCGATTGAGCAATTTATGCCCTCATCCGGAATCACATTGTACGACTGAGTGGCCACGATCTTTCACTGCCTCGAGGTACTTTTGTCGGTTGATTGATCGATCGGTAATGAATATATGATCAATCACAAGATGTCGACACAAACATGCGGTTATTGAGGTTATATTGACAGTTTGTATTCCCCGAAATGTGAGGAAGATAAGAAACACAAGTAATCACTCAGAGTCTAGACGTAGAAAATCAAGATTTAGATAGGGTCTGGTGTATTTTATAAGGTTTTTTTTTGACCGGTAATCGGAATTCCGAAGGTTCATATTTATGCCCAGGTGAGACAAGAGAAGAATTGCTTGATTAACTTTCCCCGCATTTCTTATCTCTTATCTTAGCGCATGATTTGTGGGTTGATGATGAAATTGATGATGGCATGATCAAAAGAAAAAACCCACCTCCACCCCAATATGTTGAATGCCTTATATTTCAGTTTCTTACCTAGGTAGTGAGTTGAGCTCTCGGTGAGGGGGACGAGTACGAATAAAAATACCCCCACCATAAATACAACTTTGTCTGACGTACTTTCAAGATCCAAATCTGCAAGACTTATTTCTAATTTCTGACTCTTTCTGTCAGCATATCTGCCGAAAGATTATTATCAAAATGTCACCTCAAGCTATTATTGCTCCATCTATTCTATCTGCAGATTTTGCAGAATTAGGGAAAGCATGCTCTGATACAATCGGTCAAGGAGCAGATTGGCTCCATGTAATTGAATATCAGTCCACACTGTTGAATTCATGCTAATTGGTGATTTTGTGATTTGCAGGTAGATATCATGGATGGACACTTTGTGCCAAACATTACTTTTGGAGCACCTGTCGTGACGAAGATCAGAAGTCATGTCGACCGACCAACGGCTAAACATGGAAAGGGAACATTTGATTGTCATATGATGATTGCTGAGCCTAAGAAATGGGTAAAGGAATTCCAAAAGGCCGGATGCGATCTTTACTGCTTTCACTACGAAGCTGCAATTTCAAGCACTGCAGCAGAAAGTCCGGAATCGACGAGCGAATCGAAGACAAACCCAAAAGAATTAATCAGATATATTCATGACAACGGAATGTTGGCAGGGATAGCAATCAAACCAGATACAAAAGTTGATGTGCTATGGGATATTCTCGAAAACCCCGAAGAAAAGGAAAGACCAGATGTGAGCATTTTGATGACACAAACATAAGGGAATAAATCGCTGATAATTGTAGATGGTATTGATCATGACGGTCCACCCCGGGTTTGGCGGACAAAAGTTTATGGCATCTGAATTACCCAAGGTCGCTGAACTCAGAAAACGATACCCAGACCTCAATATCGAAGTTGATGGTGGATTAGGTCCTGGAACAATTGATCAAGCCGCAGATGCTGGCGCAAATGTGATTGTTGCGGGTAGTGCTGTTTTTGGAGCTAAGGACCCATCTGAAGTTATTGCCAAGCTCAGACAGGCTGTTGATAGCAGAAGGGAAAAGTTGTAATGACAATGCAATGTGACATGTATGTTCGTACACAGCGGTTATAACGGGACATGGGCGGATACATAAAAGTCGACATACGTGTTCGATCGTATCGCAAATGCCTAAACTTCAAACCAAGCGGATATTCAAATAGAAAAATAGAGATAGATTCCCAGCCATATCCGTCCAATGTGACCCCCAACTTCCAAAAATTTAACAAAAGGAGTTCCACATATGAATGCCATGCAACGCAAATCCTCTCGGCTTCGAGGAAAGGGAGTTGAATAGAATATTCTCATAGTCAAATACCACTTTTGGACATCCACTTGAAGCAAAATAAGTATAGAGATTCCGAGAGTTCGCCGGCTGATGACTTATACCCCCTCATCATTGGCTGCGTGAGTCGATTTACCAGATTTAGCGTGGACCCGAGAACATGGGGATGCGGATGTGCCAGAATCAAAATTGCGGGGTGAAGACGGATTCAACAGTCGGCAGTTTTGGAGCTTCAACTATAATTGAACTCAATGTCGCTGAATGTTTTATGTTGAAGTTATCTTCATATTTCAATTGAGGTGTGAACAAGCAAAATTCTGTTTAGTGTTGCGAGATACCCCTGAAGCTATTGTTATCATTTTCCCCCGGTGTTCAAATCTTGCATCGGACCCTGCAGCACATCCTTCCGGCAAAAGAACCGGTAATTGATCATCGCTCTAGTACACAATGGCCGTTATCGACTTTCTTCTCACGCCTTATACGATTCCAATCGCATTGGTGCTCTTTTTTGCTGTTCCATATTTCACATCCAACACAGCTATTAGAGATATCCCCGGACCCTTTGCAGCGAAATTCACGAGATTATGGCTACTGCTACAAGCGCGATTGGGATATCGATATCTGAGTGTTCATGATGCGCATGCCAAATATGGAAAGATGGTTAGGATCCAACCGGATCATGTCAGTATCGCAGATGATGCTGCTATCCAGCAAGTTTATGGTCATGGTAATGGGTTCTTGAAGTCGTAAGTTGTTGAAAAGTTTGTGAAAAATTTCAATTGCTAATTTGCTTTTTTGCAGAGAATACTATGATGCTTTTGTTTCTATTCAGAGAGGTCTATTCAATACTCGAGATCGTGTTGAACATACGAGAAAGCGCAAGACTATTTCACATACTTTTTCCACGAAGAGTATTGGCCAATTCGAACAATATATGCATGGAAATTTGGATTTGTTTGTGAATCAATGGGATGCACTGTCAGATAATGCTCATGGCCAATTCGCAAAAATTGACTGTCTTCACGTATGTTTGATTCTCCAGTATAAGCTATGTTTCCATATGCTAACAAGTTTGTTTTTGTAGTGGTTCAACTATCTCGCTTTCGATATTATTGGCGACCTTGCATTTGGAGCTCCATTCGGCATGCTTGAAAAAGGAAAGGATATCACGGAAATCAGGAAAACACCCGATGCGCCAATCACTTATGCCCCAGCTGTCGAGGTTCTTAATCGTCGAGGTGAAGTTTCCGGTACACTTGGTTGTTTACCACAACTTAAACCATACGCCAAATACCTCCCAGATCCTTTCTTTAGTCAAGGTCTTGCCGCAGTAGAAAACTTAGCTGGTATTGCTGTTGCTCGTGTGAGCCAACGTCTTGATCGTGAGAAGGAAGATGGTCGCGTCGACTTACTCGCAAGACTTATGGAAGGAAGAGACGAAACAGGTGCCAAACTTTGCCGGGCAGAATTAACCGCAGAGGCGCTCACTCAACTCATCGCTGGCTCAGACACTACATCCAACACATCCTGTGCAATCCTCTATTGGATTTGCAAAACTCCAGGTGTCCTTCAAAAGCTCCAAAAGGAGTTAGACGATGCTATTCCTGCAGGCGTCGATGTTCCCACTTTTGACATGGTAAAGGATTTGAAATACATGAATAATGTCATTCAGGAAACCCTCCGCATTCATTCTACCTCTTCTCTTGGTCTCCCACGTATCGTTCCACCTGGAGGAGCGGAAGTATGTGGAAAATTCTTCCCCGGATATACTGTCCTTTCCGTACCAGCTTACACAATCCATCACTCTAAAGAGATCTGGGGAAGCGATGCAGATGAATTTGTGCCAGACAGATGGTACAATTTGACGGAAAGACAAAAGAACGCTTTCATTCCTTTCAGTTACGGACCAAGAAGTTGTGTAGGAAGAAATGTGGCGGAAATGGAATTAGCACTTATTGTCGCGACGACATTCAGGAGATATGAATTTGATCTGTACCAGGATGTATTGGAGACCAGAGAGGGATTTTTGAGAAAACCGCTGGAGTGCATGGTGGGGATTAAGAAAAGGGCGAATATTTGATCGGGGGTAGTGGTAGGAGGGGTTTGTGTATGTTCAGCTTTCGTCTTGCATTTCAGGATAAGATTAACTGTCATCTGTTGTATATTATTGGAAACTTGTAATCATTCATGAACATAGGAGAGTTTTTTTTTGGAATATATTTGCTTAAGTGCATGCATGCAGTTGTTTGGTCTATGAACGTTCAAGTGAGTTATTGTAAAGAGAAATACATAGTAAAATTCTAATGAATGATTTTTACACGCACAACTAGATCACAGTAAAATGTCGTAATATTTCCCATAATTGAATTCCTCCTTCACCCCATACATACGCACATACACGCACCCCCCCCATACCCCTTTCCTATTTTCCTCCAAAAGAAAAGGATCAGAAAAATCACTCTCTACATCGTAGATTATAAATCTAAAAACTTGTCTCCTCACATCGAACAACCATCCGAATTAGTGTAGGGGTTAACATAACTCGCTTTCATCATCACATGACCATCGATTCATGCGATCTGGAGCCGAGTAGCCCCGGGTTCGATTCCCGGATTCGGAAGATATTGCTTTTGCTTATTGTGCGGGTTTTGATTTTGTAGGGGTTTTTTGTAGCTTTTTATTCTCTACCTTTCGGGCAAGAGAAGAGGTGGGAGGGAGAAGTTTTATCTATTTTGAGGACTCGACAGTGAGAACCTGGAGAGAGAGGAGAGGTCGGAAAAGTTTGATGTATAGCTTGTCTGTGCGTGGATGGGATCCGCATTATAATGGATCGGTGGCGTGTGTGGTGAGGGGCAAGAGGGGTACGTACGTACTTATTAATGTTTGATGAGGGTTTAAGCTTAAGGTGTATGGTAGTAGGTATGGATATTTCAGGGCTTTAAGAGTTACTTCTTCGAATTCACTCTGCTGCTGAAGAAGTGATGGTTAGATTGCTCGGGAAGGGGATTGCTTCATTGATGAAGCGAAATTTTGTTTGAGACTTTTGAAATTTTTCTCAATGGTTCTTAAGATCATTCACAATTTTCACTCATCAAAGCCTCACATTCTCTCGGACGATTGTAAGAAACTTGTTTGAATTCGTTCCCAAGATCAACAAACCTCATTCCAAATACCAGACTTAAGGCACCATTTCGTCCTATTAGTTTCCCGATTTTGTTCCTTGCCGATATCACTGTAGAGGGAAGTCGACCGATGATATGGTAGACTGCACATACTGGCTAGTAAGCATGGAGGTCAAGACTTGCATTTCATGATAAATGTAGCACAACTAACTATCGTTGTCGAAAGAAAGAGAAGAACGTGGAGAAATTGATAAGAGAAAAACCTTTGCAAGCGCAAGGGAAGAATGGATTTCTGAGGGCAAAGTGGGGTGAAGATGGACTCTGAAGTAGGAAGGCTCGTGAGATTCGAAAAAGCCTAGTGCCATGACTGGACAAAAGCTCGAGCATATCGCCATTCCGAATCCAAGCATAGAACTCAGTTGCGATCTATATTCTTTTTCATACAATTGATAAACCTCTTGTCCCGCCCCAGTCCAATCTCGTATGCAGTGTTTGAGTGTTCGGCGACTGGAGTAAACTTTATTGATTTGATGACAGACTCGATCTCTTTCCTGCCGCAAAACTTTAAGGGGTATTTCCAGGAATTGGCTACCTGGTCACCCCACCACTCCAAAAACCCTTCGCGCCACCCCTGACCGTGTTTGGCAAAATTACTCTCTAAACACTGTTTCACATCGGCAACAATCAGGGTTGAAAGTATATCACCCGATGCTGAGCTAGTGGGACTACGCTCAGCAGATACAAAAGCATAGCGGGCAAGAGACTGAGTATCAGTTCTTGCCATTTCTTTCCCTATGAGCTTGTAGGATTCTTCTTCAACAATCATGACAAAAGTCCACTCATTCGGAATAATCTCTCTAGTGATTTGAAAAATTCCCTTCTTCTTTGAAATGCCAATGCCCATGTCGTCGCTATAAAGACCTGCGCAGAGTGGTAAAACCTTGTATCCTGGGTCGACATCGTCGTTTGGTTCCATAGCGAGGATCATCGCCAGAGTCATTCTCAAGTCTGAGAGCCATATAACTCAAACCGCAAAACGGTGGCATTCCGTTTTCGAGAAGATGGTAAAATTTGCTCATATCATTCATGAAGCTTTGGGGTTCTTTACTGATATCGATCGTTCGACTTGCTTCTTCGTTCTCGGGGCCGAGCTTTGAACGGAGCGCTGGAATGGGCTCATTATTGTAATTACGAGAGCTTCGATCGTTGTAGAATTTTTCGCGATATGCGAATGGCAGTGCATACAAGTCTGTGTCGAAAAATTCGCTCAATGATTGGCCTCTAAGTATCTTTATCTTTGTCGCAAGTGGAATCTGAGGGGTATCCAGTAAATACAAATATTGAAGACGCGGAAAGTCATTGATTAGCTTGACTAGAGAGGCGTCATTTATCTTTTGATTGCCACAAAGACTTAAGATCTTCAACACTCCAGCTTTCCTGGGCTGCTCCAGTACCTCTATTATATGATTAGGCGATAGATCAAACGGGCCCAAGTCAATACTTTTCTCAGTTTCTAGGAGTCGACTGAAAAGATATCGTGCAGCAGCGGAACTTGCAAGAATCGTCGGTGTCGATAAGATCTAGCTTGCTCAAATGATGAATCCATTCTTTCCAAGCCTCTTTGAACTGCTCCTGTTCGTGGCCGTAGGACTCCAAATACTCAGTAGCACTCAGAGGAACCATACTTGGGACTCCAGAATCCTTAGTTATTCCCCACGCTCTAGGGTTCGATTCAGAATGAATATTGACGAAACAATAGCGGATTTTGTCGATGTCTGTTATATCCAAGACAGTGATCCCTTCATTATTGTCGGCTCTATCAAATTCCAGACTGAAAGTTTGCGGGTGACAAGAGGAAGTCGAATAACCATCCTCCTCCTTGAACGAATACCCCATGAATAGACACGTCAACGTAAAAGGAAACGGGTTGATTTCTTTCCGTATACACCAATTGGATCTGTTGGGCGGCGGGAAGGACAGGATGTCAGTCACTACTTGCAAAGGTAAAGGCTTGGGGAGAATGGGTATGAAACGGTCTGAGATAAGGAGATAGAATCTGGCACAAGATCAGTGTGCAAATAGGGGATTTATTACGAACTCTCGGAGACGTGTAGCCCAACGCTTTTCATGCTCAAGGCCGATTCTGTTCTCAGGGCTCTGAAACAAGTGCGCCGCGTTGGAAAGCAGTTCGATAGCATCTGGTCCGAACATGTATTCTAATACAAAGTAAGCTTTTAACGAAAAGTCAATGATGAGAGGAAATTTATTACGATGATGAACTGTTGCAATTGTTCGATATCGGCTTCCGATTTTGGAAATCACATAGACTTGGTGTCTTTCCAATAGCTGTCAGTCACTGTTTCAATGTGGAAGAAAGGTTAAAAGACGAAAAGAAATCGAAATTCTGAAAAGGATATGCTTCTCAGTAAAGCATGAAATGAATGTAATATGAACTCACCTAGTACCCATGGTTTGGGATGAAAGCGATGATAGTTAAAAATTACCTTTTTTTTAAATGTTTAGTTGAGGTGTCAAAAGGAAAGCGACGCGTGGGATCATTTACGCACCTCGGAAAGCAGCACGAAGAAACGTGACATGCTAGTAGTGAGCGAAAGGTCGTCTTACCTCAACACACCATCCGCAGGACTAACCCCGTACTATCCTGCGGTCAGCATATCCAAGGACCATATTATAAAGATTTTTCGATATAAGTATACTTTTCAAAGTACAAACACGCACTAAAGAGATTGTGTGATTCCACACATCGGCTTTGTTTGTATCCTTCGCATGTGCGCGTGATCGTGATAGAGTTAATATGGAAGGCTGGCTATGGTATCATCTTAGAATGATTCGAGGTACACAATACGAGTTACATCAAACGAGACGAATGAAGTCCAATGTCGGATATTTGATGTGAGTATGTGGTTACACAGTGAGGTAGATAGATGGGTAGTTATGAAGATCATCGAAATTGAACATAATCATTGAACATAATCATTGAACCAAGAGAGCTTAATGAAGGAGGAAGGAACATACGCTGTGATCTCTTGACCTCTTGACCTCGAGGGTAATAGATGAACACCCTAACATATAAGAAATAGATACTTCCCAACCAGTGCTCAAACACTGACGATTATTTCGACTTCGAATTTGGGCCATTAGGCATGAAGCCCTCCCTTTTCCAGGCTGAATGTACATACAACTCGGTGTTATGTCATGCACCGGATACCCCTGCCAATAGCGAAGTGAGGTCTCTCCCTGTTCTCCTCGCGCGCTATCAAGTCTGTGGTGAAGATTGAAAGAGAGTTCTATTCGAGGCACTACTTCCGTTAGTCTTTGTGGCCGGGAACTATCTCATTGTCTCATTACCACCAGAAGGATCTCAGAGCGACTTTTTACTACCAATGCTGATTCGAGAACAAGAATTCTAGCATAGAAGAAAGACTCCCGTTTGAAGCCCTCCTGCGATTAGCTTCAACAACGTTAGCCTCTATCACTGACACAAAATCCCAACATTACCGCAGCTAATTTATAATGTTGTCATAATTCGTTATATTTCATACTAACTGGGTAGCTCTTCTACTTGTAGATTGGGGAACTCTAGACTGTTGAGAGTGGATGCACCCCGAAACATTCATATTAGATGAATGCCACATTCCCGTCCATGGTCTGAAGTCTCCTCATATGTATTCTTTCTCTCTAACCCTACCAGCTTGTGGCACTACCTCCCTAAAGTCATTTTATTAGGCCCAGAAAATAATTTTCTGTCGAAGTTGAACCGTGATGCAGAGCTTTCAACATTGAAAAGCAAGCTGTATGTGTTTCCCCAATCACAGCCTAGGTCTCCTGCTCAAGAACTCTCAACATTACCCTACCGTTGGTAATTTTTAGTCCTAAATAACAGTTTGGCCTCTTTTGCAATTACTTTTACTTTCGCCTCGCTGCATCTCTGCAAATCTAGGAAGGCAGTACCTCTCTTCCAGAAATCTCGAGCTTTCTCTATAATCATGTCGTCTTCCTCGCCTGTAACAGCCTGTTGAATAAACTGATCAATATCATTCACGACCAATTGCGGCTCATAGTTCTTGATAAATGCGACGGAACCTGTACGTTCCTGACCGGCGTTCGCCTCGGCGTGTGTACCGTGTTCTTTCGCCTTGATAAATGCGTATCTATGACGGAAAGAATGTTTCACTGCTTCTGGGAACTGCTTATACGGCTGGGAAACGACCATCAGATTCCATTCACCTGGAGAAGTAGCCCTGGGCTTCTGTCGGGCATAGTTCACCCAACTACCGCCCTTCTTTTCATCTCTTGTCAAGTTGAACTCGGACAGATTATTGGCTATTGGTGCAATTTTCATCTCGTTGTTCGTCTCCGATATTGCCATAGTCTTCGCCAGAATCCGCGTGCCATGTGCTACATGCCTCCGATTCGTATCTGGATTAGAGAGTACTCGAAGGAAATTGGCAATTCCATTGATGAGAAACGGAAGTGTGAGGTTGACCTCTCGGAGACTTAGAGCATACACACCTTCCTCAAATGGCCAAGAATAAGTTGTGCTCCTGGAACTCAAGCCCGATATATTTTTATCAGATGATAGTACGTAAATGACTTGAGAAACCAGAAAGTGTGGTGGGTCAATACGGTTATAGGAAAGACTACCCGCGGCTGGCTTGAATGCCATGGAATATAACTCTGAATCATGGAAAACTGATATCTATTTTCCCTGGAGAATCTCCATCTTTCTCGAAAGCGATATTCCAGAAGTGTCCAGCAGGTAGATATCTTTGAGATTTGGAAACGCAGTGAGAATCGTTTCAAGGGCAGCCGGGCTAATTAAGTTATTGCCGCACAGACTCAACGCAGTAACATTTCCGCGGTTTAAAGAGCTCATTGCTTTCTTCAAGATATGAAAAATATGACCTGAGCTCAGATTATAAGGGTGGCCTAGGTCTATAACAGACTGAGTTTTCAAAGCCTCGCCTAATAACTCCCTCGAATTATAGTACCTCGATGACCTTAAAGGCTGTTCACGACTCTTAGAGATTGCTGTCGAGAAGAATCTGGGCATCACTGATGCTCTGTCTAATAGTCGTCGGAAGTTCGCGGGTGTTTGTAGGTGCAACTCATTGAATAATTTCGTTTCGGCTAGGATCTGTAGAGGAAGCGCTCCGGTGACAGATTGGTTTTGGTTGACTGTGAAAATATGATCAGTCGGAGTATTGAGCCCGGGCTGCTTGATAACATTCGGTGGAAAGGGAACACAAACCTTGGGGATGATTCGACAAGAGATCATAAGTATCCCCAACAAGTACCATCCAAATCCCATGAGGCCAAGCATCTCTTAATGCATGGGCACCAATGACTGTAAATTGGTCAATATATCTATCATAATTCTGATAAGGTGTCATGGTTCGTCTTCCTTCGCTGGCATGGTGTCCACCAGCAAAAAAGACACTTGCCGATAAAGGTGTCATACGCGGCGCATGCATCTGATCGAGAGAATTCAATTTAAAAGAACCCACGTGAAAGAAGCAATAACCAATATTCTTAAGGTCTGTGATGTCAAAGACGAGATAAGGTTGAAATCTATCTAAGTCGGGATGAAATTATTTCATTGAAATCGTGTTATTTGCGGCCTCGTAACCAATAGAAGGTATGAATGTGAAGCCGATAGCGAGACAAGTTTGAATGAAACGAAACATGGTCTTGCGCCGATGGTTGCTTGTAAGGTCATCTCTGGCTCCAATGAGGGTCGCAGATCCGAGTTCGTGCTGGATCTGGATTCTGTTTGTCGATGATGAATATATCTGGATGACATTGGCGCAAAGTTTGAATAAGACGTTGTGAATGAGACCTATTTGGCAGGCTCCGAGTTAGCATTTAATCCAATGAGCAAAAATCGGATTCTGGTATTGATGAAAAGAGATGGGTATCAATGAAGACGGAAGTCACTCACCATCGCGGTTTTGAATACTAGCTAGCTGGAGGTAGCCCAGACTAGTCATAGCAATTACTACCACGTTCATGTCGAATGCTTACTCCGATCCTGTGGAAAATCTGGAAGGTTTTGATATTGTTATCGTTGTGGTTGTGGAAGTAGAAGGTGGAGTGGCGAAGAATTCAAAGGTACTCGAGTTATAAATAGAAAAAGCTCAAGCCACAATTGACTTTCCGGATAGTCTTGACGGCGACCGTCTTAATTTTCCTGTTCTTGAGTTCTTATTCTAGGCCTAGTACAGATATGGCTGGGAGGTTAAAGAATGTTCTTGTTGTTGTAATGGAGTCACAGAAGATTGGAGAAAGTTAACCGAATTTCATTTCAGGGGCAAGTAGAGTTTTTAGACTACATAGTTGCATGCAAACACCATTTTGACTTGGAATTAGATCCAATTGATTACAAGGACTTTCTGTATGAATTACACACACGAATTATACAAGGAAATGTATCGCAATAGGAGTTTAATGTCTAGTGTAAGAATTGATCAATATTGATTAGGTGACAGTGAGCATCTAACTTAGTTATATTAGTATAAGTTTTAGCCACATGAACATGATTTTAGATGATCTTGTACGGAAACAAAATCTGAATCTATGAAAAATTGTCTGTTTAATAAGATTCAAAAGAAAATGGCAACTCATGTCTGAGGAATCTCCTTATGCCACCAACCTATATGCAGGCTGCCCAACGTGCAGTGCTTTTTAATTTTTCTTCATATTAGTATTTAGTCACATCGTTCATCTTTATTTTTGTGTCTGTATCATAATGGCATAAAGTTTGAATTGTACTGGTTATTTTTTTTAATAAAGGAAAAATCTATTGGATTGTTCTTTTTTGTTTTTGTTGTGTGATTGAAAAGCGAAGATGCTGATACAAAGAAAGACTTCTTCTGGTTGTCTATTCATAAAAAACTAGAACGAGCGCCAACAAAGGAAATCCCGGTTTACCTGTGCGAGGACTAGCCTCCAGGTCGTTGTCACCCGTGATGATGCACGAGGTGGTTTGTATGAGAGAGAGATAGAGGGTTCTCTGCATCGTTTTCTCCCACCTAGTACCAGTGTCCCCTATGATTCCTATTTCTCTTACCTTTACGATCTTCCGCATTCAGCATATCCGCCAATTCATCAGCATGAACTTGGTTGTTGTCGATTTTCCATCGGAGAGAGAGGGTCTTCTCAACCAACTCCTGATGCTCGGCCTTCAAGATATCGAGATGTTTCTGCCGAAACTTCATCACAATTACTGATTGGAGGTAATGTGCAACGAGTTCTAGGAAGCAGACGCAGCAGACGCATCGACTAAATGGATTCAAGGGCCGACAATCGCTATGTATCAAGTCTCGACGTTTCGGTAGCAAAAATTTGATGGAAGAGCCCGTAAATTCGTTGAGTGAACTTGTGTAGAGTTGATTTACCCTATGGTGCTCTCGCCCCAAATCTCTCTCTTCATGTTCTAATGTATATAGCACCTGGAAGAAGGGCTCGATAAATTTCTGAAAGGATTTGTAACGGTACAGGTGGTCGTAGCTTTCGAAACAATGGCGGTAGTTATTGCAATCGGTTTGTATTGGATCATTGTAGTCTCCCTGTTGCTCCTCTTCGTCATAATAGGAATTTCTAGATGCTTCAAATGAATATTCAGGATTGCATGGCATAGTTGTTCGCTCCATATTAGTGGTCTTTATCTTGATCTTTTGAACTAGCTGGATTCTTTCTGTAAAGAAGATATAAGTTGAGATTGTTAATGCTTATGTAGGTGTTAGAAAGCTGGAGGTGAATGAACTGGATTATAATTAACGTGTGAATCATTTCCTGAATAAATAGCCTGAAATTGGAACTGTTCAGGAATTTTTATATGAAGATTCTGCAGCTGAACTTTGAAGTTTAGTAGTATCTGGTTCCCACACTGCAAAATGTTCCAACATCTCTGTGTGTATCAGCCGGACTGTTATGGTGTTGTTTTCATCATCACAATCCTATTGTACTTTAGACTTACGATCCTTTGAAGTAACTTTATTGGATTTGTTGATTACCTCGAGCTCCAGAACGGCTCTTCTTTGTGGAAACAGCCAGGAAGAATCGAAGCTTAGAACTTCGAACTTCGGTAAGAAAAAATTGACTCGGATTTATCAAGCGCCGAAATATTGCCAAATTTCTTGACTGCTATTTTTGCCCTGGCGAGTATCGAAACGAATGCCAATCGTACCTAATATCGAACCCTCTTCCTATCAACTCAAATAATTCATAACCGGTAAAGTATCGGTGAACCTCAACAACGATAGCCGAGATTGTGTATGCTCTATGCCACTCGGCCGATGAGTAAACACCCTTGTCATCCCGAGATAAGTGGCCTGGGGATATCACATTTTCCTATCAAATCAGGACTTTGAAGACAATTCCTTCGAATAATCGATCGCAGAGCAAGCAAAATTGACATTCCACTTATTCTTCCTTGCTTTTGACGGTTTTAGGCATCTAGAGGCATCTATAGGCACTGTGTATATGCGCCTCCGTATCATTGGCTAATGAGAAAGCTGGGCCTCAACTGTTTGTAAAGCCATGAATTGAGGCGGATTGTCGTGATCAATATATAAAGCAGGCGTTTCCCCTTTCTTGCCGATTATTCCTCTTCATATATGTTTCTGTAGATCTCTTGCGGTATACTTACGTGCAATAATTCATTGGATGAAATTGTTCGGGAGTAGATAGAAAAGTCGCTCAATATGGGACAAAGAAATCAACTCTTCGTTATTGCCAAGATAAATGGGCGGTACCGTAGACTAGCAGCAATACACCATCGTGAGTTTCTCTCTTTGGTCAATTTGACCCTTAATGTTCACCCACATACTAAAAAACAACTCGTCAGAATCGCTCTATGGCGTTACCGCCCTCGAAGCCTGCCTAAATATCCTCAGAATCTTGCAATCTCCGGCCAACAGAATCGCGTTATTGCATGAACTTCGCCATGCAGCTCGCCTTAAAGAGGAAGATTGGCCGCGAAAAATTGGATTCGCAAAAGTTTCTGTGGCCGACATCCCATTTTCCTTTATTCTTACATGTTTGGTTGTCGGAGCTGGCCTCAGAGCAAAGGATAGTTATCATGCTCTAGTCCAAAATCTTCCTTTCAATCTATCGTTTGATGGGAGCGATAAAAAAGATGGAATTACGGTGTTCAATATCACTGAAATGACGCAAGTGCGATATTGCTTCGTCAATCTTGATTCATCTGATAGCGACGAAGAGGAAGGCGGGGCTCCTCCAAAGCCCCCCGCCATGACCCCACTTACTGGACCCCAATATCTTTGGGGATATTATAGAAAAGATGACCAATCGAATGAAGAAAAATTTAAAGATCTGGTTAAAAGCTTTCAAGCTTGCCGCTGATTGATGGCAGAGCTTTGCATAGTACATGGCCTGACAGTTCGCGGAGGATAATGGTACAGGATGGTGGGGAGGGTGAATGGACCCGTGTTGAACAGGTCGTGGCAGGTAGGTCTAGCTTGAGACGTCTCCATCATTTAATCATCCGCGTCACTCGATACTTTCGGCTGATCCTTTGATTACAGAAGAAGAAATTTCTGGGCAGAAGGAATCGAATTCTGTAGATTCTGAAATTTCTGAAATTTCCAGCCTTAGAGTATCCTCTCTTGTCAAGGTTCTAAACTCAGCAATTGCAAGTTCACCCTCCGAACTTCCGAAGATTCTTGAAAAGGCATCGCTCCTTCCGGACTACCATCCTGCCGCCAACTCAAAGCTATATGCTGATCCTACCGATGTGTCGAATTTTGAGCAGTATTCTTAGAAAAGAAAATACCATTGACCTTGGTCCATTCGAACTGACTACCGAGCAAATTTTAGAAGTATTGGAGGAAGCATCTAAAGATTCCATAGATGTGGTTAATTTGAACTTTTCTGGAAACCTCAACATCACCGAATCGTTTCTCAAAGAAATCTTGATCAAGTTTCCTAGACTTGAAACATTGTATCTCTTCAACACCCCACAAATTTCCTTGGAGAAGAAGATTGGGCTATTGAGAGGAACTACAATTCAACTTTACGACACAGAGCTTCTTGCATTGCCATTTGTGAAGGAAGATGACGGGATGATACACGGCTTCAATATATTTGAGCCAAGATTAATTCCGCTCTATGGTTACATCAAACCAGTCATTAATCAAATGATCATAATGGGATATTGTGATACAAAACTGGTTCCGCGCGACACAGATGGAGGCATTAATATCGAGTCCATGTTCGATAAATGCATATTATTAGACGCTTTTGGTCGCGACCATGTTTGTATACCTTTTGGAGAAGTAAATCTCAAGCCGTCTGCGTTGATAGCCGGGATTGCTCAATACGTCCATTATGCAATGAAGCAGCAGCTGTATCTCGATATTGCAATAATGAATCCTCCAGCACCGAATATCGCAAAGCAATTAGCAATGCCTCATACTTTCGAAGATAGCGAGGATTCATTTGCAGTTGGTACCATCTCTGAATATCTCTACCGTACGCCAAACGACAGTTGGTCTCTATCCCATATTGGAGGGTGGTGGAAGAAATATTCTAAAATTGCTCCAGGTGAATGGACTTTAGCCGTGATTGGGGAAACTGATAGATGGGACGGCCCAAGGAAGGAATGTGTAAAAATTCGATACGCTTTTGTGAGCGCTGATCCTCCAACAGATACAGAAGATTCGACTCTAGACTCATATGTTCCGAAATTCATCATCCGAGATTTTCGTGGATTCCTTGAAAGTATTATCCCTGATACGTCAGATCAGCAACAGATCTTGGAAATCTGGAATAGAGCTGTAGAACCGACTACTCCAAGTTTAGCCTTAAAGTTGAGTGGAAGACAAGAGGTGGAGTCACTGATGCGTGCGCTTGTTTATCCGGTGAATGATCCAGGAGAACTACAAAATCAAGGGACTACATTGTCAAGATCAGCAAGTCGTACATCGTCAATATCAATAGATTGAAGCATGGCTAATATTATCAGTTTTGGGGGGGGAGAAGGGGAGGGGACCAGATAAATCTCTTGAGTCGAGAAATGATAATTATGTATCAACGCTTGCTGGGTCCGTTTACCGGTAAATTGTGCATGTCTTGTTTCGTAGTATATGTTTCCTGTCTGTATCAACAGACCTTTCTGCTTATGAGCCCTGCGTAAGCCACTCAATACAATTTTTGCACCTGCGATCAAGTACTCGAATTCGAGAGAACATTCTCTTATAGTCCCCCCGATTGAGCATGAAACTGAATGCACATTTGATATCTAGCTCCCTTTAATGAGAAGAACATTCTGCCGTTAGCTGGTCCAAGGATATTGGTGTATCTGTATAATAATAGACCGATCCATCTTGATTGATGTGTGTAAAGTGCACCCGATCATGTCGGGCCGCGTTTCGGTGACCTGTCTAAAATGATCTAAAAAATGTTCTGAATTATTTTATGTTTGCTTTGATGATGCTGGTATTCTTAGGATCTCTCGAAGTATATGAAAATTAGAAACTTGTGAAACCTTTCGAGTCTGTGTTGCCGCCTGTCATCAGGAGAATGGGTAATTTTGATAGGACAATACCAGACTGATGTCTGAGGACTAGCAGGCTGAGTCTATAAACCGGACATAATCTGTTGGCCCGGTCAGATGAGAGGTCGGAACTCAAGAAGATGACAAATATTCCCGACCATAAAGGACAAGGCTTAAGTGCGGTACATGAGGTCTCAGAAGTATCTGAATACCACGTGAAGGCATTTTTGTTCCATGTATTCAAGTATCAGTCGAAACATCTGCCTATTTAGGGTTAGTCGTGCATGCATCAATGTTGCTTAGATGAATGCATAGCCTGGCATATAGGATACACAGCGTGGGAGTCCACAAGTACTCTACGTTTGCAATGTGAAGTTAAAGCAACTCGAGAGATTAATGTGGTGAACCACAGAAATCACATCATGTGAGTGAGTATGAGTAGTAACATCTCAATCCGACGTAGCTCGATGCAAAGGTTCGGATTCTTCTGATAGTTGTGAACTTGTGGAAGCGTATTGAAACAAAGTCGTTGACGATAGATGGAACAAGCAAGGAGTGCAAAATATTGGTATATGATTTCCGCTGAGAGAATACATAGTTACCCACCCAGATGAGATGGTGCTTGACTAGAGAGATTCGGGGTAGATTGAAAATGGTATTCAGCAATCGGATGTAACCTTGTCGAAAAATGTGGTTGCTAGAACATGCAACATTCCCGATAGATGGTACCAATGAGAGCGATTCGAGCGAGACTTTATATATTGGTTTGTGGATGGATGAATGAGTTAGAGAAAGAAATTTGGTTCAAGTGTAGTTCATTTGGCAGTAGCACGAACGAGGGTTGATTGACCAAGCTCGCCAAAACATTGGATGATAGGAAAAAGCACGGACTATGGTAGCAACACGTGACAGGAGTTTACACTTGGGTTTGTGGAAACTCTCAGGTGTTCAAGATCTCTGATTCATTCAACCATCAATGACACCCCAAGCATCTTTCGAAAAGAGAGGATCAAAGATATAGTTATGATGCAATAGTCAGACGCCGATATATATATGTATATAAAGTATATGAATCTTCACCCGAGACTGCTTAGCTGGCAATTTTTTAATGCAGGTACCTCGATATCGATCATACCGCCAGCAAATATGAACTCATACACTGTACCTATATTTGTGCTTCATACAATCAGGTTAGCATGAATGGTTGTCAATATTCGTCGGCGGATATTTCTACTTACAGAAAGTCAAAGTATATACAGGGAAGGGAGCCCACCCGTCACCTATTTCTGTCCCCATTTCTACATGGGTACTTCACGAATCAATTGTATAAATCAGAACATCACATCCAGTCGTGCGAAGTCGAACTACGATCAAGTCAAACCCAGTCTAACTCGTGGTGCATTAAAATCCATCCCCATAGGTCAGTCTTTTAACCATTTCTATTTTTACGCGCCGAACTTGTGGTGTTCCCATGAATCAGCAAGGCTCTGCAGTCGATGAGCACTTTCATTGGTAGATGCTGTATGCAAGCGCTAGCGGAAAACCTACCTCCTCAATTAATCGTTGCGCGCGCAATTTGCTAGAAAAATTGATTTCCTTCCCATTTCAGTCCTTACTTGCCAACTATTCGCTGCGGGGCTGTCATTGCCATGCATTATGGTTGAACAGCCACATCTTCTATTGGCTATACGGTCGTGAACCGACGTTGTAGTATCTTAGTCAATCTCAATCTTTTATCCTCATTTTGGATGAATCTCTTGACTAGTGGAGATCACATTGGTCTTGACGCTTGGAGAAGCTTGTGAGTCCCTTTTGGTCGGTTCTTCAATAAAAATAGTTTTCCATTGGTGCCACACCTGCTTGCTCCCCTGGTCGACTTTTGACGCTATCCAGTGACGATTGTACAGGCAATACAGGTATCGTCAGTATAAACCCTTGGGTGGCCCAGTTACCAAACGCAAGTTCTTCTCGTCTCATTCTTTTTTGTACTGTAGGAGGTGCATTTTTCTTGTCGTTGTTAATTCCTCTCTCTTTTTTTTGGGCATTGTTACAAAGTCTTCGTTGATCGAAGCATACTATCTTTTAATATCTCATTTTCCTTGCCTCACGGGACGCAGCGCGTTTTCGAAAATTAATTCACGATACCCAGTCGACAAGGAACGTAAATAAAAAAGGTCACGTTTTCTAGGACTACAAAATGGCAACTCTAGTTTATTTACCTGCCACAACATACCGGCCGCCAACTTCACCTGTGCAGGCACAGACAAGAAGACGGCCACTTAATACAATAATGGAGGATGAAGAAGAATCTGTACGGGGTTCAAAGTACATGGAAATGCGAGGTCGAGATAGATCACCCCTGAAGGCAGACTTCCTTTCTCCCCTCAGCGACCATTTTCCAACGCCTCGAGCCAATCAATTCATGCAACAATATCGTCCAGCTTCACCATCATGTTCAGACTCGAGCAAAGACTCTTCTTCCGCTCCTTCATCAGCACCATGGACAAGGACAAGTTTTACAACCGATGCTACGGACTTCGATGATCTCTATGATGCTTCATCCGACGATGATAATCGAAGGAGCAGCACTATGAGGCAAAGAACTAGTGTTGGGCAGTTTTCAAGGTCAAACAGGTCATCCATGGGCTCTATTCGAAGTAGAAACTCCCTAAGCTCATTGCCTTCACTTGTGATTCCGTCAAATGAAGATCCATGGGCTGAAGTCACCGCTTTCAAGCGACAACTAGCCTCTCCAGTGCCACCAACACCACCCCCGAGAGTAGCAATGTCTCCCGCTGTTCTCACGTTCCTCAAGAATCAAGAAAATCTATCAATTCCATCATCATCGACTCCGCCTTCGTTGGATGGAAGCATGGATTCAGAGCAGATGGCCCAAATATCTGCTCCACCAACTCCAGATGTCGGCTACGATAGTGAAGAAGATGGTCCCCGGGCTAGCTGGGGCGTTCAATTGCAACCCGCTGCTATGGCCACCTTAGAGGCGATCTCAGGACCTTCAAATGACTACTTTGATGAACAACAACCGGAACAGGTCATTGATTTGAGTACCGCACCGCAAGAAATTATACCTGGTCAAGAAATGCAGCAAAGCTTGCCACCATTGAATACAAACATTCATCGCGCTAACTCGCTAGTTCTTACTCCAAGTCAACAGCGAGCTATGGAGAGTTTAACAAATCTGGAGATCCCATCTCCTGGTGGCTTCTTTGCATCTTTGGGCCATGGCGCAAGACATACCTGGCACCTTGTACCTATTACGCCAGACGAACCTCTTCCGCCTTCGTCAACTACCGCCGAAAACTTTTACAACACTCCGTGGGCACCTCATCCAGTTGAGCGAATCATCGAACTTCCAGAGCCTGCTGATACCGATGGGCCACCGACTGCTAAATTTATTCGACCCGAGATCCGCCATGATGATTCTGATGAAACAATTGTCCCTGTCAGCTCTCCACCATCAAACAAAATTCATTTTGAGGAAGAAATTGTAGCCGACGAGATCTTAACGGATTACGCACCTGGATATATCAACAAGCTTGAGGATACTGCGAATGCCAATGTTGATCGGACAGCACTGTGGCTTGCAGCTCAGCATGACTACCTCTCGGAACTCATCAATCCTACAGAGGCTCGTGATGATGAAGTTGCCTTGTTGAAGCGAGCTGTCAGTGTAAGACTTTCAGCAGCAGAAATGAATATCTCACCAATTGAACCTGAACAACTGCCTTTGCAGCGGAAAAAGATCGTTCGATTTTCCACAGACCCAATCAATCATGATATCTCTACTCCAGAAGCCGCTACTGCTACACTTGCCACACTAGCTGGAATTGCCTGTCCGCTACCCAAAGCGCTTCCTCAAGAATCGACATACCATCGTGCCTTCAAACGCTCAGTTCGTAAAACTCGTCGTCGTGATGTCTTCGTGCATCGTGTGCCCAGGTTTGAAGCTATCCAATCTCAACGCGTATCTTTCCCAGCAGCTCATCGTGCAAGTCTTCTCGGTAAGTACCAATTGAGCGTTCTTCCCATGTCCCCAAAGCGTCGCATGTCTTCCAACGTGGCTCGTGGCGATGATACCCCATTTGAAGATCCCGAAAAGCTCCAGCATGACAAAGAAGCCGAAGCTCTTGAGCAAATGTCACCTGCAGCTTGGAACGTCACAGCAACTAAAATGCTTAACGGAGGTCGCTTAATCGCAGCTCCAGTTGCCAAGCGTCTTGCAAGACTTTCCTCAATGGGTCCCACCATCAACGGTACCCCTCGAGACCGAGCTCGCATTCTCGATCTGGGTGGACAAGCCACATGTGATTGGGCATGGCATTGTGCTACTGAATATCCCAACTGCAAAGTCTACACTGTAACCACCAAGGCTCTTCGTCAACTCTCAAACTCCAACATTCGCGGTCCTAAGAATCTTCGCCAGGTAGCTGTGGAACGTCTCGTTAAGCTTCCATGGAAAGACAACCAATTCGATCTCGTCTCCGCTCGCGAAATCTACATGATTCTCAAGGAGCGCGGTGAGAACGGTGAAGATGAATGGGAAGCCTGTCTCAATGAATGCATGCGTATTCTTAAGCCAGGTGGATATCTTGACTTCTCCATTATGGATTCGGACATCGTCAACGCGGGCCCAATGGGCTTGGCCAAAAGCGTCGAGTTTGGATTCAACCTCAAGACTCTCGGTTACGACCCCTCTCCCACTAAACTCTGGCTCGGTCGTCTCAAACGCGCGGGATTCGTAGGTATCAAGCGCGCGTGGGTATTTTTGCCCATGGGTGCAGATCCTGAGCATAGACTAGATGTGGAAAGAAACAGTGTAGGTGATCCATTGGAAATGGAAGCAATGGTTAGCGGAAGCACAGGAGATGCAGCTTGTGTCACTGGATTAGTCGGTGGCTGGGCTTGGGAAAAATGGTTGTTGAGATGTAGAGTTCAGACAGTGGGTGATGAGGGCACGTTGGAGGGTGTACAGAATCTCATTGAAGAGGGTAGAGCTTGTGGTGCTGGATGGAGAACTGTGAATGGATGGGCTAGAAAGCCATTAGGAAAGATGTAGGGTCAGCTACTTTCAGCGGGGGTGGAGGTGCAAATTGGTTTCTTTAGATTGTTTTGGTTCGATTTGGTTATTTTGGTTACGGTGATGGGGGCATGGTGACGAGGATTATGATGGGATGAGCAAATGGCTGATTTCTTTTGTTGGTACGTGAATGGTGGTTGGCTCGATGGTTGATGAGTGATGAGTGATGAGTCTGTTGGTAGTGGGGGTTGGTTGAAGAGGCATTTGGTGGAGGTTGTATATTATCTTTCTCTTGACATAGCAATCCATGTGCTTTAAACCCACAGTATTATCTCATAATATATTGAGAGTAGATTGCGCCTTTTCTCGTGTTCGTTCTCAATGTTAGGATACCAAGGTTCGTGAAAAGAGGATCTTGACAATTGAGATTCGTCGTAGCAGCTTCTCCTTTGACAGATACTTTGTAACCCAGGCAAAGGATTCAAGTTCGAGGACAATGAAATTGTTACCTTTGTTATTCTTCAAGTGGAAACATATGCGTGGCATACATGAAACAGACTCTGAATAGAACTTATTTCTCAGCTATATTATACTTCTGGTTTGACTTGTGTATTTCATTTCAACACAGCTTCCCATCCTCATTCAATACTTCGAACATCTAGTTTTCAATCTAAATCTTCCATTACACATCCAAGACTCAGATTACAATCAGCAAGATGAAGTGGACACCAATCTTGATTGACTGGGATACCAGCGATAGAACTCAAATTGGTTACACCCAGGACACTATCAAACCATTAAACACATCAGCCAACACAGAAGATATTTCTACTGGAGGAGCCGACCCTAGTACAGGCGTTGAGAAAGGTTCTTTGGAGAGGCTAGTGATGTTCAGTAAATTGATTTCTTCAGCTCATAAGGAGTGCGTTGAGATAGAAACTGACCTTGAACTAGTCCCAGTATACACCAATTTTGAGAAATATTTGGCATATAAATACAAGGTTTCCACTCCTGGCACTCACTGCTATTGTAATCGCTGCATCGCATTTTTGGAAATGGCCCACTTCAACGTTATCAAGACTCGGAATATATTGTACAGCAAGCTTGTTACTTTAGCCAAGAACAATTTGAAGTATCGCGAGAGATACTCAACACTTTACCACCAACTCACCGGCTTCAGTGTTAAATTCTCGGATATGCCTTTTGATTTGCCAATCATTGATAATTCTTGCTACGATTACCAGCGTCCCAGCCCTCTAGTAATGGGAATCTGCCACTTTCGTCGTCGTTATGAAAACCTGGAAGCTTGCCATGTCAAAATCGTTCAGGCTAAAAATGCTTTACGTCAACAAATCGATGTCATGACTGTCATGAATGAAGACTTACTTGATAAATGCGATCAACTATTCGCAATTATGCAAGAGAAGATTTCAGCCAATTCAGAAGCATTCGATAAACAGTACGTATACGACCCTGAGGATTCTTGCCCCTGTCGTCACAACTGCAGCGACTGCAAAGAGATGATAGAAGGACAAATCGGGGTGCTTTACCGAGAAAGATCCAAACACAATGCCGAGTGCGAAACCACAATGGAAGAATACAAAGAGCTCGATGAAAAATACAAAGCTCTAATCCTTCGGGCTACCAACTCTTCAAGGTTTGAAATTCCTCGTGGTACGAATGATGATGTCTATGAGCAATATGATGATTACGTTCATCTCAGAGTTGGAGCAGATGAAGATCTCGTGGAGGAATATGAAGACCTCCTTCCTCACCAAGACGAAAGTTCGAATACACCTCGCGATCGTTGTGGTTCGTGCTCTTACTGTGCTCTCGAGCTGAAACTCATCAATTCTGCCAAAATCATCCCCATTTTTCGTGCATTATTCGACTTCGATCAGGAATACAGCGATTTACTCGAGGAGTATTCAAATTTCCAAAATAGAGTCATAGGACATTGGTAGAAGCTGGTCTTCGCGCGTATGTTTGGTTCTCTTTCTAGTTTCCCTTTTTTGATATCTAGGAGTTGGGAAGTCATGAATTAATTTTAAATTTATAAAAAAAGTTAGATACTTGTATAAACTGCAAACTTGTGAAATGAAAATGACAGTGAATTTATTGAGAAGAAGATTGCCATGTAATTTGAGGCCGCGAAAATACCAGCCATCCTGAGGTATCAGAGTGTATATGGCTCCACTTGGTTCTTCTGTGTGGCTTTGACGGCAGTAGTAGTGACCCCTTTACGCAGCTAACTTATCATAGGCGACTTTTTTCTCCGCAGAAATCGAAGTAACGAAGAATTTCTTTTCTTCCATGAGCGCGCTGGATGTATCTATGATTCGAACAGCTTACGATATATTATAGAGTTGATCCCGAGTAGCAGTTGAGTGTATATGAGAATATTGGATAGATGATTGTTTCAGGAGCGCATCCAGCAGTAGCAACGCAAAAACAATTGAGAGGTGTCGCAGGATTCTTCTGGCTGGTATTCTACACGCCAATATATTATTTTCTTGAGCATCTATCGATAGATGGCAGGTAAAAAAATGTTGCTTGGTAGAATATGAGAAAGAGTGTGAGGTCTCGGCTGCTGTGTTAATTAGATTCAGAGATACAGGTCAAGCAAAGGATTGTGATGGAGATAAAGAATTGTGCCTCTCTAACAAAGAACTTGGGCCTGCATTCTTCCAACCCGGGTACAACAACAAAGCAAAGCTCGAATAGTATGGAACAACATTGAAAAGCTCACATTCTGGCTAGATGATAGAGAAATTTGTCTTACTAAACTCAGCCGTGTAAAATTTCTTCAGGGAGTGAGCCACAAAGGTTCAAGATAACAGATTCTAAACAATTGTAATTCTTAAAATATAAGATCAAGCAACATCTACCTTGTAAGCAACATTCCATCCTCATCCTCGCCATTGATCGCCTATTACATCTCACAAGTACCAATAGCACCACTCTTCTTTAGATTTACTGCCTCGCAATCCAGTCTTAACAGAAATAATTCAGCGAATCATTTAGGTTAGCTTGAGACAATCAAACCCGTTAAGATGGACCAAATTTTGATGATAATTGATAGAGACCTTGCTGAAGTAGTTGAGAGACTCGAGGAGATCACAGTGACTCCGGAGATTGATGGAATTATTGATCTTATTGATAAAACCATTGCAGACATCGCGGAAATAGCCTTCGAACGGGAAGGCGAAAACACACCAACCCCAGAGACATATCTGAATCTTGAGTCAAATGATGGAGACATTTCGGATATCATTGACAACTTGAGCATTGTCACTTCCGGTGCGGAGATCACACCAACTGCGGTACCTGAATCCAACGAAGACCAATTGGATCACGAACCCGATAGCAATTGCAGTCTACTTGACTGCTACGATAACCACCATGGGTACAAGTATATGTTAGAACATCAATTTGAAATCGTCAAAGTTCAACATGCTCTCCACTCTGAACTCGTTGCGCTTAATAGAGAAAACCAGAAACTTCGCGAGGAGTACGAAGCTTTGGTCCACCAAACTCCCGGCCTCTCACGACTTTCTCTTCCACCTAAGGTAAAGAAGGGATATCTTTTTGATAGTTGGACGCATTATAGTCCTGGGAGTAAAATTTGTGAATGCGAGTACTGTTTCGACGACCTCAAAGAAGAACACATCGATTCGCTTGAAATCAGAAAAAACACACAACAGGCACTCAAAAATTCGAGGAAGGAGCGTCACGAATTACTCGAGGAGTATGATGCTTTCAAGAACTTTATGATCAGGGACACATGAGACTCGAAACTCAACCTGAAGGCTGGTCCTCATACAGGTATGTTTGCACTTTCCTTTGTCGATGTTCGTTCTTGACGTAATTGGAAAACACTAAAATACAATGAAAAATACATTTTCCCTGTAACTAAAATATGATACATACTATAAGAGCCGTGAGAATAGAAATAACAGTGAAATAAGACTTGTATGGGAAAGAGCTTGTGCGCTGATTTAGGGCATAACCGATGTCCCTACATCTTGCACAACCCCACATCTTGCACAACTTCAAATTCACTACTACTACAACTTCAATATTTAATAATAATTACAATTTATA